>NTHP01000018.1:2223354-2233908 GCA_003416845.1 Oplegnathus fasciatus | reverse complement strand
GGGGGGGGGGGGGGGGGAGATCAGGGAGGACCCCTGAAAGAATAACAACCTTAATTGATTAATGCACGAGAATATTTGTCTAAACTGTGTGTTGTATTTTCTTATTTTCTTACTTTTTCAAGGATATCAAATCTGCATCAAGAACAGTGATCCTTGGTAATCTGATTTATCTTGTAATTCGATTTAAAACCGTTTAGATGAACAAGGTCCTGAAACCTGTTGATGCATATTTGATCCTGGCTTGGTCCAGCAGTCGCATGGTTGCGTGTGATGGGATGTTTGACACCAATGAGCCTTGAATTATTAAAGTGTTTTGTTTTAATTGTCCTCGGCCCTGCCCTGATGGGAGAGGCAGAGGGATGTGAGTGTCAAAGGTTGTTCCTTTTTATGTTATCATGGGGGATATTTGGGATATATGGCTATTTGCTTGGCATGTCTGCAGCCTGTAGGTTTTGGCTCGATTTGCACGTCGTAAACTTATATTATCCTGCACACTCAAAGGACATGCACGCCTGCCATGACATACCTGCCATGACACGGATGATCAATGATTGTGATACTGCCTGATGATCGATCAGTTTTAGCAGCTCTGGAAAGTTTAAGCTCTGAACAATGCATGATTTAACTGTTGGTGAATCTGAAATCATTTTGAGTTGAAATTTGAGGCTGAAACCTTATACGGGTTGATCATGCCACCAGAAGGTACAATAAATGACTCGTTTTCTCTGTGGACACGGTGAAGTTGAAATCCAATGATAGCTGTACAGCATGTTCCGCATGGTGGCAGTTCAGACAGTTTCTTTTATGATGTTTGGTTACTGATTTAACTTTATGCCCTGTGGGTGGGCTGCACCAACCCATGACAATGTAAAGGCCATAAACGTGGCTATAAATAACATGAGCAAATGACACCTTGGAGGTGAGTTTAAATCATATTGTAGATTAAAAAGAAGAACGTGAACTACAGATTATGTTGGAGATATACTTTGATAAAGGATTGTTTTAAAATGAGTGACTGTAGGGGAGTAGTAGGGCATTCCTCTTGGCTAAACATTAACTGAATAAAGAGGGTTTGGTCGGTAAAGGGGAGACCTTAATGCAGCAGAAATACAGCTGAAACCAAGCTCTAGTGTTTTTAACCTTTTATTTACCAAGGTGAGCCCAATTTACATAGAGGCATTACTCAAGTGAGCTGAAAACAAAGAGGCAGGCCAGATTTGCATGAACCATCAGCCCTTGTGATCCTGAACTGTGTATGGACATATTTGCACAAATCCCATAAGCTGTGTGGGCTGTAAGGAGTGGCCTGTGTAACAAAGTAGAACCTGTACATCCTGAGTAGATTGTAAATGTCTCATGAACCAAAGCTAGCTCTTTTTGTAACAGTGAATGTTTTTGAACCGCTCCCTTGTATCTCCCCGAGTTTCATGTCTCTCAGCAAAACAACACCTCTGCCAATTAAAAATGACTTTTGTCTCAGGCTCTTCCCAGGAGAAGGGCTGATACCAAACCACAAGCTCGATTGTGTTCTTTGGGATGCACAGTATCACAGTGCATCACAGTGTCACAGTATTACATACATTTCAACATGCAGTTTAAGTGGCTCAGTGATACGTTGAGACCAAGTTTTTGAAAATGACAGTGAATGAAACATGGTAAACAGCTTTCTCTGCTGGATTCATGACATCCTACATAGTTATTTAAAAGAGGAAATTAATTGACTTTTTCTGTCCTTCTCCACTACTTCCTTATTTTCATTTGCTTCCCTGTCTTCTGCTTTTGTTTTTTCTAAACCTTTAATCATCTTCTGCTCGTTACTTCCTTTCTGTCCTACAATCTCCTCATTTCTTCCCATGTCTCTTTCCTCTTCTGTCTACTTCTCTCCTCAGCCAAATATCCAGAGATCAAGTCTCTGATGGGTCCGGACCCCCAGCTGAAGTGGGTGGTATCGGGCATGGTCCTAACCCAGCTCCTGGCCTGCTACCTGGTCCGCGACCTCTCCTGGAAGTGGATCATCTTCTGGGCTTACGCCTTCGGAGGCTGCATCAACCACTCCCTGACTCTGGCCATCCACGACATCTCTCACAACGTGGCCTTTGGCAACAAGCTGGCGAAGTGGAACCGCTGGTTTGCCATGTGGGCCAACCTGCCCATCGGGTTGCCTTACTCTGCCTCCTTTAAGAAGTACCACATCGACCACCATCGGTATCTGGGTGGCGACCAGCTGGATGTTGACATCCCTACAGACATTGAGGGATGGTTCTTCTGCACCCCGGCCAGGAAGGTCCTCTGGCTCTTCCTCCAGCCTTTCTTCTATGCCCTTCGCCCGTTGGTGGTCAATCCTAAACCAGTGTGTCAGCTGGAGATCCAGAACGCACTTGTTCAGCTCACAGTAGACTTAATAATCTACTATCTTTGGGGGCTGAAGCCCATTGTTTACCTCATTGCAGGTTCTATCCTGTGTATGGGACTGCATCCTATCTCTGGACATTTCATAGCTGAGCATTACATGTTCCTGAAGGGACACGAGACATATTCTTACTATGGACCTCTGAACTTGATCACCTTCAATGTGGGGTATCACATGGAGCACCACGACTTCCCGAGCATACCTGGCAGTAAGCTACCTCAGGTGAGACTGTGTTACTGTGACAATTCATGACTAAATTTCCGACAGACTCTGGACTCGAGTCATTTTTTCCGAGACTATTATTAGTTGAGCAGTAGAGAATGAGGACGGTTGCAACACTTGCATCACCACCAGGTGTGGGCTGATAAGACGGGCCTCTCCTGTCTTTCAGAATCTAAACAAAAAGGTATCGGCAAATGCCACAGTGACATTTTTTCTATCAACTGCAAATATTTATCAGATGAAAGGCCGGGCTTAGTAACTGATTAACTGGTGACTCTCTAACACCACTAGAGCATGAGCAGATTCAGAGATACCTGACAACTGCTTTAATTAAATAGTTTGTTTGAAAGTTCTTTAGTTCATGAGCTATTTTTGTTCTTAACACAGGGAAAAAAATTTTTAGATTAGAATAATCTGTTTTTTCAACTATCAAGACACACATTTTCAGGATTTTTTTAAAATGTCACTTTGGAACAGAAATTAAATGTTATTCTGTACTCCAAACTGGGCCTGGTGGTAGTTTTTTTGACAAAAAGTATCAGGCCTTTATGAGAAGAAACTGTGCAATGTGTTCTTGTTGAACAAAGCAGTGATATATCTGCTTATATCAGCCTTTGTCTCTGTATCTGATTGATATTTGATGTAAAATTGACATTAATGTTTTTTTTCTAAGCTCTCATTCTCACTTGTGATGTTTTATTTATTTTATCGGCAGGTCAAGCAAATCGCAGCAGAGTATTACGACTCCCTGCCTCAACACACATCCTGGACCAGGGTATTATGGGACTTTGTGTTCGACGACAGCATCGGCCCCTATGCCAGAATCAAACGGAAGTACAACCTGAGCAAGCAGGGATAGATCTGTGACTGGTACTGTTTCCCTTTAGACAGGAATGTGAATTTAAGTCATTAAAAATCTATGGACCACTATGAAATATCATCCTATTCTCTAGTTTAAATGTTTTTTTTCCATGTAGTGTGTGTGGTTGTCACTGTACATAAACATGTTGGACAGGAAATAGGAAGAGAATTCAGATGCAGCTCGATGACATTTCCTTGTATCCAGAAGACAAAAATGATGACGAAAAGCCATTTCCTTATCTGCAATTGGAGGCAACAAATAATAGTGTTCAACAGGAAATAAAGCTCATTATAGGATAATGGTCACATACATTCTCATGAGGTGTCACAAGCTCTGTGGTCTCATTTCCCTCCCTACAAGCATTACGTCAAGCTTCTTAAGAATTTCTGAATGTGAGAATCGAGGCTCACAAAGCCTATAAGATGACCTAATACAATTTCACACCTATCGTGCAGAACAGTGCTGATGTGGAAAATGCTCATTGAAACTTACCTTTCAGTAAGAGGAGCCTTTTCTTCAGTGACGCCGCATTCTGCTTGTTTGCAGCTCCATCGTGCTGTAAACTGTTTGATTACATCTACAGGAAGCGGACAAAATAACAGAAACACCGTATGATACAAAAAAAAGTAGTTCTTTAGAAAATTCCAGTTTGAGTCTCATAATGTTCAGAGGGGCTGAATGAACTCAGTGGTCATATATACTATATAAAAGTCTCTTTCAGTCAGAGTTAGTGAGTCTTCTTGTGACCACTCGTCCTCCTTGCTCATGTATTTGGCCTCAGTCTTCATGAGTTTAAAGATCGCCACATTACATCATTTTTGGGTTGTCATGACAGATGCAACAGCAATTCGGCCAGCAAGATCTGAATTGCCCGTGTGCCAATTTCAAAGGCACCAAAGTGAGACGTATTCAATTTTCATGTTGTGAGTATCCAAGGCAACACAAGAAAATGTGTGCAAATGGGCCAAATATCCACTGCCTGAATTGCTGGTGCGTCCGACACAAAATGATATGCAAAGAGGTGAGGATGTTGACATAGGCCAAACAAAAGAGAACAGCATTAGCAAAGAGGAGCAGTGGTCACAAGCAGTCCCTGACTTTGACTCAATGAAAGTCTTTTCAGCAAATCAACACTTCTGATTTATGAATAAAAACATAACAAGCTTCACCAAGCGAGTATTTACTGCAGAGCTATTGTATTGTACTGTGTTTGTTATTTTGGCCACCCACTATATGCACACGTTAATGTATGTGTTGTGATTGATCTTTGTTGTTTCTATTTAAATTACTATATACAAAAACAGTAAAAAGATCTTTATAAGAAGAAACTACTATAAAGAATATGCGTTTGTGTTTGATTTTCCATTTCCTGTCTGTTTTGTGGTAACCAGATGTGACCTTTTTTCTTTTATTTAAACACAAGTAAAAGGTGAAAACCATTTAAACTTTCCACACATGCCAAAGCACAAGTGAACACACACACACGGAGCAGGATATTGCGCAGACGATTGACACAGTCTATTGTTTTTGTTTGAATGAATTTACTTCCAACTTTTAAATCAGAACGTAGTTGAGAGCAGACAGAGTGGATAGAATGCAACAACCGATATTCAACCAAGTCCTTCCTGCAAAGACACATTTAGCTACCATCACATAGGCCTACCATTCACTTTCTGCACATTCTTATCTAGGTAAGATTTGCATATTGCCAGAGCAACCCCCTTCATTTTTTTTTTCACATTGCTACCATTATCAAGTTCAACATCTTGTATATAGAAAGGGGAATCTTCATGGAAACAAACCACTATAATAAATGTACCACCGTTTGTATTTTTTTTTAAATTTTTTTCAAACCAAATAAAAAACTAATTCATAGAGATGGGGGTTTCATGCATACTTGGGAGGTTCACAAAGCATAGGATGACTAATAGATAGTACTACATTGTTTTATATCTAGGTAAAACCAGGTGGCACATTTACAGTTATCGGCCTGTTTTGTGAATGATCCCCAAGTTTCAATGATCTCACACATCTGAACAGGTAGAGAGAAACGTGTACCTCGCTCACACTGGAGTTGTAGAGCAGACTGTTATTTGATTAATTTGCCAAAAAAATTCGATTGCTCATTTTTAATGTGTTATGCCTTGGATGTGGAGGAAAGAGGTAATTGAAGTTGCTAATTGTGGTTCAAACGTTAACATGTTTTCCAACATCTCCGGAGAGAAAAGGTTAGACACACAACACCAGTATGAACAAGGTCATAAAAAGCCTGTTTTTTTTTTTGTTTGTTTTTTTAAATACGCCGGTCGAGGGCAGGTGAGTCTGCAGCACCATTATACCCACATTGTGCTTGTTGTCATCAAATAGTCAGGGCTAAACTAAACAAAAAATAATAATAGAAAATATAAAAGGCTGACATAAATGGTGTGCAAGATTCCTTTTTCCTTCTATAATATCAATAAAATACTCATTGTCATCAACAGCATCATCATTATCACCACAGTTTTTAAATAATAAAACAGTAAAAACTTAGAAAACAAAAATATTTTCTTCTTAAGACTTGGACTGAACAGAGAACAAAGAGTTGCAACACTGGGCCGACTGAGTCTATAGGTGCACAGAGAGGACCACAACACCAAACTCAGCACGAATGTCCGTCCATCCCTCATTTCATCTTTCAGTACATTTTTCATCCTCTGTTTGAGTTCGTCAGTCCTTTCAAACTTCCTTTACCCATCCTTCTGTTTCTGCTGCCCCTCTGCCTCATTAACCCCCCTTCTCTCTTCTTCTCTGTTCCTTTCTTCCTTCATTTTTCGCTGTCCAGCAGACTCAAATGTTGGCACAACATCTCTGCAACTTGCATCGTGGCATCGCGAGGTCACAGAAACATTGAGAGAACATTCCTCCCGGTCCTCGTGTCTGTGCATCTGCATGTCCATCCTCCTCCAGCTCCTCCTCTCGCTCTCCTCCTACTGTTGCTCAGATGAGATTAGGATGTACTGATTCTGCCGATTTCTTGTCTGATGGCTGCAAGAGAAGAACGCGGCATTTTAGAGAATGAAACTTTCCACTTACTATGAATTATTAATGGTGACAACAAGCCTTTTCATGTTGGAATTTTACTCAAAACAGCAAAACTGCCAGTGAGTTGTAAAAGATTAAACATTAAACATACTTTATGCTCCTGGGTACCTCAATGAACTTTACAAGCACTGCTTACCATGAATGATTTCATCTTTCACCTTATGCAACTCGCGTACAACTTCATCCAAAATTTCCTGCAAAACAAGACCTGCTTGTGAGTTCAACATCACAGGGTGTGTAAAATCTGCCCAGCCGTAAAATCCTGTATGTAATAAAAGACATTATACCAACCTGTTTCATCCTGTCAAATTCTGTGTCTGCTTCACTAGTGCTGCCGATGGGTCTCACTCTGCAACACAAAAGGATAAACTGATTTAGTATAAAAGCAGTCAAGTCTTTTGTCAGTGGATGAGCATTGCGCACTACATATTTAAGGATTAAGTGTTCTTAAAGGGTTTTTTTATTAAACTTAGCCACAATTTAGTTACTTGCACCACTGCCTGTAGAGCAAAGGATGACATTTATGCTGAAATCCCTGTAGTTAATGCTAAAGGTTTACTATTGCATACTCAGACCACGCTCCCTCCACTCCTCTTATCTACAGACCTGGACACCAGTGAGGACTTGTCTGCAGAGTTGGATCGTTCCCATGGCTTCTTCACAGCATCTGACGAAGGGGAAAGAATAAAAGACATAAATTATATTTTAAAAACTGTAGTTTTACGGACCTAATGTACTAGCTGTGTTATACAATAATCTGCTCTGTACCTGTTGAGTTCTGCTGACCTGGCCCTCGACCACTGGAGTCGTCCTGCAGAAGAGAGAGAAATTAATTATCACTACACAATAGTTAATTGGCTGTACTGTACATTTCCCAAAGAGGCAAAATTGAAAATGACATCTTATGGAAAAAGGAATTTGGGGAAATACACGTATTCTCTGTCTTGCCAAGGGTTAGATACCAATGGCTGATTAGCTTAGCTTAGCACAAAGACTGGAAACAGGGGGAAACAGCTAGCCTTGCTCTGTCTGAAGGTAACAAAATTTGTCTACCAGCACCTCTAAAGCTCAATAATTAAAACAAAATGTTAAAACAGCAAGCTGTGGTTTTATGGTTATTTCTTGGTAACTGTGCCCGGTCAAGAAATAGTCTGGCACATGACCCCCCGTAAAACCTTCAACTTGTAATTTTTCCACCACAGTTTTGTACAGATTAAACAAATGAGACACAACATATTAATAAGTGAGCTTTGCTGGTGGATGGATTTTGTTTCTGTTTTGTATCTGTTTGCCTCTACTTCTAGTCTATATGCTAAGCTAAGCTAACCAACTGCCGGCTCCAGCTTCATATTTAACGGATAGACATGAGAGTGGTATCAATCTTCTTATCCAACATTAACTCTCGACAAGAAGGCAAATAAGCGTATTTCCCAAAATGTCGAACTACTGCTTTGAGGCATGAGACTTACTTCATCGGGTTTCTCTGAAGCTTTCCGTCTGTGAGAAGGGGAAATGAGGACATGAGCAAACAGTGAGATACACATGCAAATAGTTCAGAAATGAGTACAGAAAGATTGAGACATGGATAAAATACTAGTACAAAAGCTTATTTCCTTTTTGAGATAAGCATTCACTGCAAATGGAGCAGAACCAGGAAGCCCAAAATAAAAATGTTGGAATAACATGTGATAGACGGCTGACAGAACAGGTATTTTCTCATGTTTCTCTGCATGATTAATTTAGGGAAAGGTGATTGGTGTGTGTGGGTGTAGCTGTTTTACCTGCGAGCTAGTAAGGCATTCATTTCTTGCATCAGCCCCTCCCCACCACCACCACTGCCACCACTAGACCGGTTGGAGTCACTTTTGCCTCCAGACCCGGGCGGACTGCTCTCATCCTGAAGAACACATCATAAAATGGGTTTCAGGTTTTGGGCTGTGGGGGTTTCTGTACTGAGCCCGTTTGTCTCCTTAACCCCCCCACAAAACAAACAAACATGGCTTCAACAATGAACTGCTGATAAGATAAAACCGGAAGGACCGGATCTCCTGAGCTTTAACCATGGAGGCTCACCCTATGTACTTTACGTAGTTTGGCTCCAGCCAGTGCTGCAGCCAGTCCTGAGGGTTGGTGCTGGATCCCTGGCGGGCCCCCAGGAGGCCCTCCACCGGTGGGCAGTGGAGGGGGCATGGGCGGGGGCACTGCCATTGGGGGCGGTGGACCCGGTGGTGGTGGCGGGGCTGGAGGACCAGCCATGGGTGCTGGAGCTGCAGCTGGAGGAGGCGCCACAGAAAGCATAGATGGGTGACCTGCAGAGACAGGGGGGCCTGGGAGGGGAAGAATTAGATATCAGTTAATGGCTGTATGGGTTGATTTACCTTTTTTGCCCCTTGGAAGGTTGTATGAAGACCGTCTGAGGAGTGATATGTTACAAACTCTCACTGTATAATGGACACCTAACAACTGCTTACTAGATGCCACTGGGCAGCAACTGGAAATGATTTACACACTAGAGGTATTCATGGGGAGAGGGGTGTTGGTTATGTGGTAAATTGGCTGATTATAAACAGTTGGCAAAATGGACAAAGGTTAAAGTTTTTAGATTTTCTTTCTTCGGTATAAAAGTTATATTATTGCCTCATGGTAATACAATTGCAAATGGGGACGGTTTTGAAAACTCCACCTTGGGGGTTCAGTAAGTGCATGTGGGAAACTCAAATATCCAAGATGGCTTAACTTGACTGCTTAAGCCTGCATATTATCCTTTCACAAACAACGTTTGCAACATTTCACAAGCAATGTTTGCGACATTGCTTGTAAAAGTGACAGTGGCAGCCAAATAAAACAATAAAACAGTTCTTGTATGTACCATGATACCAAGAGCTATCAAAACTGCCTGCAACTGCACAACCACATGACAATAATGTCACTTTGATGATAAAATAAAGGTGACAAAATGTTGACTTTGATCAATTGAAGTAGGTTTTAAAGTCTTAGCAGCAGGAGCACAATTTAATGAATGGGAAACTAAGCCTGCCTGGAAAAGTCTAAAAAATGTATGTCATACTGTCATTTTTATTGCGTTGTCTCCGTACTCCAGCTCATTGGGTTTGAAATGAAACGACGACTCAGATTAAAGTGCTGACTTAGGGCTTTAATTTGAGGGTGTTTACTGATGAACAGTGTAGAAATTGTAGCCCTTTATCACACAATCCTCACGTTTTAGGGAACGGAAAATAATTGCTCAAGTTAACACAACCTGAAATAAAGTAATCTTATTTAATTTTTGTCTGCAGATCCATTGCAATTACATTGGGGGATGTTTTTCCTTCAGTGTGGTTTTCAGTAAATGAAACACCTGTTGAGCTGGGCTGAGGTCAGGTGATTGGCTTGGCTAGTGAAAAACATTCAAATACCGGGTCATTAAAACTCCCTGGTTGCTTGCCTGTATGTTGAGGGCTGTAGGCCTTTTGCACAGGAGACATTTTGACATGTCACAGTAGGAAAAGCTCAGGTGTAAATAATAATTAAAGATGTCTGAATTCCATTTAGCTGCGTCAGTTTCAGGGTCCTGGTGTTGTGCATGCTGGCTCACTGTCACGCTGTCGTTAGTGTTGTTAGTAACACCTGTGCTTTTCGTGCGACGGCAAGTCAAAGGCCTATTGTTCTGCTGCATTGTGCTGAAATTGGA
This sequence comes from Oplegnathus fasciatus, assembly GCA_003416845.1. Lineage (NCBI taxonomy): Eukaryota > Metazoa > Chordata > Actinopteri > Centrarchiformes > Oplegnathidae > Oplegnathus > Oplegnathus fasciatus. Next base: position 2,223,639 of record NTHP01000018.1, on the reverse strand, counting down.
GAGCTATGTATAAAAAGGTCAATGAGTTCTACACTGTTCAAACAGTTTGTCATTTGTTTTAAAGGTTCTGCGCACCCACACAGATGTTTTCAATTAATTTTTAGATTAAAGTTGGGCAGAAATATTGGGAGTTACGTGATGTCACAAAACGTTATGCACTTATAACATTGATTACAATTTTCCTGTAGGTTTTGTGTGCACATGACACGTGCGTTTTTCATGTTCTTGTGTAATATTATGGGTGAGGGGCACATGACCCATCCCACACACACACACATTGACACA
>NTHP01000018.1:2212508-2223308 GCA_003416845.1 Oplegnathus fasciatus | reverse complement strand
GCCCCCGTCAGACATGGCAGTGTAAGAGGGGGGCGAGGAGGAGGAGGAAGTGGTGGTGGGGGGCTGGGCCTGCTGGTAGTACACCTGCTGTTGTTGTTGTTGAGGATGCTGTTGCTGCTGAGGGTGGAAGGTGGATGCATACTGGGGCTGGTGGGTGGGGACGGGGCCTGGGGCTGTCTGACCTATCAGAGGAGGCAGGGGGACGGCCTCGCAGTACTGCGGGGTGAGTGGCAGATGCTGAGAATGAGGAGAGTAGGAGTCGTCTGGCTGGCCATTGGAGTGAGGGTGGGGCTGGTGTTGGGGGTACTGGTGAGGGCCCGTCACGGCGCTTGGGTCAAGAGGTGGGGGCTTCATCCTAGCACTCAGGGGCGGGAGGGGGTGAGCCATCGGGAGGACGGGCTGTGGGGGCAAACCCTGCTTCACAGGCATGGCCATCATAACTGGAGGGGAGGAGGAAGGGGGCAACTGGGCGTACATTTGCTGCAAATGGGAGGCGGACCAGGTGCCATGTTTAGGGGGGAGCATGATGTCTTGTTGCTGCAGTTGTTGTTGGAGGTGTAGGTGGCGGGCTGCTGTGGGAGGAGACAGGGGGATCTGACGGACCTGTCGGCCCTGGGTGGTCACTCCTGCCTGGACTGGGGAAAAGGCTGAAGCGAGCGAGGTGGAGAGCTGGGAGGAGAGCTGGGCCTTGTCCCTAGCAGCCCCCGCCTCTTTCTCCTGAGAGGGAGAGGAGGAGGCGGAGGAGGGAGGAGAGGAGGAGGCCACGCGGACGTAGGAGGGTGGCAGTGTGCTAGCCCTGTACTGTCTGTACTCAGGAGGAGTGTCTGGGTGGGTGGGAGGGGTGGAGACTTTATATTGGAGAGTGGAAACGACTGTGACGGGCAGAGAGAGAAAGACAGAGAGAGGAGAGAGAGAAAGAGAGTGGAGAAGAGGAGATGCAGACGAAGAGGAGGACGAAGGAGGGCAACAAACAAAGGAAAACAGAAAAGAGAAAAACGTGAGAAGAATGAAAAGCAACCAACTGAGCAACCAAGCAAGTAAAGATGAGAAAATCAGGAGCAATCCAAAAAACGGAAGCCAATAGCAAATAAGAAAGAATCAAAATATCATAAAAAGAACAAGCAGCAGAATGCAACATGACTGAGCCATGGTCAGAAAGCATATGGCATTTCCCCCCAACAGTAGCTGGAAGAAAGAGATGGCAGTAGAGCATGTTGCAGGGACGGGGGGGTACTGATATCGCCACTGACAGCAGGGACAAAGGGGGATGTTTAAGTCTGTATGTGCACTTAAGGGGCAGACTTGAACATTTATATGTGTGCATGAATAAAAAAGCATAAGGGCATACAGACTGGGGAGTAGTGGTTGAAACTAAGGTGGGAAACACTAACACAAACCACACTGGGAAAGCCTGTAGGAACCTACCGTATCAGGGCCTGGAATCTCTGGTGTTTATTAATGATGAGATCACCTGTTTGCTGTGGGAAAGTAAAGTGCTCTGCCTGACCCAACACTGATAACTTCCCTCATTAAAAAAAAACCCAACAAAGCAGAGCAAATATCCATCTGCTCCCCTGCAAGACTGTTTATTGACAGTTGGAGTGTGCGGTGAGGTGTCTTTGTTGACAGATTTGTCTAAACTGTTTGTGTAGTTAGGAGCAAATGCTATGCAGCCTTCAGTTCATTTTGGTCTCAGTAAGAGAAAGTGTGCCTGTTACTACAGCTGGGTGTGGGTGTGTTTGTTTAAGCCTCACCTGATCCTGACGTTCGTCGCTCCCTCTCCTTGTGCATCTGATGTTGCTCCATCATCCTATGAATTGGAAAGATGTTTTCCTTAAGCGGTCATTTTAAATCAGCCTCTCCGCCTCTCTGTTTACAACGCTATCATCAGTGATTAACAGACCAGAACAAAAATTTTGATCTGAAGGGGAAAATTTTGATCTGAAGGGGTTTCTATGGATTAGAAGTAGCAGGAGAAAGCAGCAGTATTACGCTTTGTTTTGCATTTCCATCTAAAACGTCTTCCTCCACATGCTCAGAATTCCAATATATGTATTAATGTTTGTTTTTCTGCGCAAAGTGATCTTCACGTATGCTCTTATATACAGCGGTGAGAAATCATACCTCCTCTGTGCCTCGCTTTCCTCTGAGGAGGGCCCATTTTGGCGCTGGACGACTGGACCTGAAAGACCACATAGAAGCAAAAGAACACATCAGCCATCATATGTACTCTTTATTAAGTTAAGCTACTTTTCTGCACCTCTCCTTTTATGTAAAAAACTTTCTTTGCTTCATGAAAATTCGAGTGCTGAAACAATTCGTCCATCGACAGAAGGTTCATCCACAACAATCTAGATAATCATTCATCTTTAGGTCATTTATTCAAGTTTCACAGATGTAAGGATTTTCTGTTTTGTTTTATATCATTGTAAATTGAATATGTTTCTAGGTCTCTGGGAAGTTGTGATGGGCTTTTTCACAATTTTGATGTTTTATAGACTAAACGGTTGATTTATCTGTAATTTTCTCATCCTCATTATCGCTTCACTTCCCTGTTCCAACATCCTCCTCCTTATCCGAAAAGACCATCTTCTGATGATCAGTGCTTTTTCTCTGTTTATCACCCTTTTCTGTCCTTTTTTTCTACTTCTAATTTTTCTCACCCATCTGTCCCCTTCTATCTTATGCAGCTTTTGTTTGTTACAGACAGTATTTCACAGCATGAAAGTGTATTGGAAGCTTAATGTTTTGTCTGTATTAGATGTGTGCCTTTACACTCACTGTATACCGTTGAAATGTGTGGTTGCCTTGTGTCTTTCTGGATTGTTTTAATTGTAGGATTCAGAACACATGCATATAACATCGTTCATTCCTTGTATAATATATGTGTGAGATCAATAGGGAGTAATTGTGAGATACATTTCCATCTGTAAACAAGCCCTCAAAATGATAATCATCTTATATAAAACAGCCCCAGTAGAGAGTGCAGGAAGCTGTGTTTACTGACTGAACAGACCACAGCAGGCGTCATGTGAGGTACTTTGCCCCAGAGAGCCAACAAGCTGTTTATAGTGTAATTTGCTCAACATGCTGCCAGCCACAGGAATTTCAACTGTAAACCACAGCAGAAAATAATCTAAGAGGGCGGAATAAACAGGAATATCGCAGGAAAATATCATGTAAATATAAACATATTTAACATGAGCTACAGTGCAAAAACACATGGGATTGGTCAAAAGATAATTCATCAGCGTTTAAGTCACTATGTCACCATTGTTTGAAGTTTCCATCAGCCACATGATCATCTTAGTTTAGCACTTTGCTTGTTGACCAACTACAGACAGTCTTTAGGCCCCCCCCCCTCACCCGCTGAGTGACAGAGTTAGAGCTTCATTCTGGGGCAGCTATTAACGGGGAGCATCAGGGAGAGCGCTTATCACATATCACCAGAATACCAGTCATTAAACTTCAACGCCCACCGTGACATCAAGAGCACCCACGGGTGATATTTCCGTTGGCTGTGTCTGGATCATGGGGGCGGCGGGCGGGGCCATGGGGGCAGTCAACATGAGGCAGAGCTGTGGCTTCACACTGCAGTTTGAAAAGCAGAGTCTGGATCACAGCGAGGGCTGAAAGTGACGATTATAACCACACTTGATTTGTTCATACACTGAATTGTTTGACCCTTTTCGTAGCAAATGTAATGTACGCTTTTCACTTGAGTCTCTTGTATTTTCGCATTCATTGATAGAGCAATTAATGTGTTATGAAAGCTAAAATGTGATGTGAATTTTTCCTCAAACTCAAACTTACTATCTTTAATATTTACTTAATATTATATGCTATCAATTCAATGAGTAAAATCAATAAATCAACCACACTTCTCAATTTGATGGCACCTTTCTTACAGGTTTGTGCGATTAAAAGTGCTTTCCAAGTGACTGACAAGCTAATAATAAGACAGTATAAATATAAACGTATTTTGGTTACTTCATATTGTAATATTTTTGTGTGACCTTTTTTCTTGTCCTCTCAGACAGATTTATAATTCTGGGTTATATAAATAAATTTGACTTGACTTTGGTTCCCTTGACGTCTAAGTGGTGCTGATAATGACGCACTGCAATTTATTCCGCCACAGCTGACCTGGTTGCTCTTTTAACGAGAAGCACAGAAAAAAGAAGTGACGGCAGGAAGATGCCTTGTTTCCCTCGCTCCCTGACACTCCCCTGAACTCTGCTTGTTAGCTCATGGTAATTAAGTGCTCCGCTGGCAAAGCTGCACATTAAATTTAGCAAATACCCTGGGGGTTAAAGGCAAAGAAACTCCCTCTTTCTGCAAGCAGAGATGACACTGGAATAATAACTAACTGTTTGCTCTGATCAGGCTTAATGAAGCATTTTAGAATATAGCATTCCTGATTGTGAATAAGCTTTCAGATCACGATGAATGCGATGCTAAGAGGGAGTTGATGGGTGATAGTAGCTCTCTGGCGTCTTGCAGGCTTTGTAAATACAGGCTTTCTCTTTAAGTATCAGCATGGCAACCTGTTTTTTTTAAATTGCATCTGTTTGCACCAGCAGCAATATTTGTTGCAGAAACATAAATCTCTAAGAAATGATTCAAAAATATAAAGATACAGCATTACTACATTATGTATTGTTTCAGGTGAGACTTCAGAGATTCAACCCGGAGCTTTTTATTAACACCTCACAACCTGTCTGCAGACATTAATGAGGGAGATGTGAAGGAGACAATTATCACCCCGTGTTGTGCTGCACTGAATGTGCATCTGTGCATATGTGTACGTGTGTGTGTGTGTTTCTGCTGCTGACATGGTGTATGGTATACGGCTCTGGCTGTTGCCATGGTGAAGGTCAAGGAAGAACAGGAAGCCCATGGGAAGAGAGGGCCTGATCAGACTTGTAAGCATTTTACGGGAGCTCAGCAGGCGAACGTGTGTGCGTATGTGTGTGAGTCGCCTTAATGTGATCAAAGAAAAATCAATTATTCCTCCCTCTTGTACAGCGTCATTATTTCTTTAAACACTAAATTAAGGCCACTAAATTAAAAGATGATGGGTTACTAACAACAGATAGCAGCAGGAGACAGAAACAGACAGATGGACACAATCACTTTGCGAAGTCCCCTTATGATTCTCTTCTCCCAAAGTCACTGATAATAAGGCTACTAGCATATTTTAGGATTATCCATCTCAGTTACTGAAATCTCCTGGTCTGAACCGATACGTTATTGGGTTCTACAAAGCATTTTCAGGCTCTCTTTCCTCTTTCCTGGCAGACGTACAAATATCCTTTAAAAAAAGGACAGATTCTCTTTTAAATGTGGGGTAGAAAAGATGAGAAAAAAGAAAGTTCTGCCAGACAGTGCATTAATTTTTTGGACTTTTCTCTAACCTTTGCGTTTGAGGGGGATATCACTCTTTGGTAGAACTGCTAACAACTCATAGACATCTGGAACTTGACAAGGAGCCCCAACTAAACTTGTAAGGAAGGTTTAATATTTATTATTTCACAAGCTTATCATATGTTTCATATGTAAATTCTTTATCTGAAAAGTACAACTGTCAAGTAAATGTAGAGGAGTAAAAAGCACAATAGTTCCAGCTGAAATGTTGTGGAGTAGAAGTATAAAGTAGAATAAAATGGAAATACTCAAGCAAAGTACTTGTACTTCAAAATTGTACTTCAGTAAAGTAATTGAGAATGCACAATTACCTACACACCCAAACAAGCAGAGTCTTTTTCATAGTGAGAAATTGGACCATGGACAACATGCGTGGCCAGCGGACATATTTCTCTGCAGCACAACACTTACTGAGGATGATGATGGCTGAAGAAACCCTTCTTAGGACACCAGGTGAAATCTCAGGAGTCAGCATGTTGACAAACTTACTCAATACTGTATGATTCTTTCTATGTAACTATGTGGCTTCTTTCAGCAGGAAATAGCAACATAAAAAACGTGGTTAAATAAGTAAAGAAGTGTTTCCCGTGAACAGAGACACCTTTGCCCTGCATGACGAGGCCCATGATCCCACATCCAAATGCACCCAAAAAAAGGAGGGCTGCCATGTGAGCATGGTGGGGTACGACAGTGAGGCTCCATATGGGATATTTTAGCCGCCAATAGGAGAGTCACAAGAGGGTGACACCGCAGTTAAACACTCACAGATATTCTCTCTCAATATCTTATGCATGCACGCACACACACACGCACACACGCAGCTTATAAGTAGCTCGTAACCAGAGCTGGTCAGAAGCTATTTAGTAAACCAAGAGTAGGCGTGAGTTTGGCTTCAAATACAGTTCAGGGAACAGAATTTATTTCACTGTGCATATTTTAAAAAACTACAAATCTGCCAGTTTAATGTAGCCTCTAACCATGCTGCTTCCCTGCACTACAGAGCTGTCACGTTTTACTTTAAAAAACAAAAGTAATGGACTGCAATGAAAATGAAAATACCAAAAAATAAATAAATAAATAAATCTTTAAATGAGAACACATTTCAGTCAGCAGCCAACCAGCCTCCGATATGTTTGTTATTGTTTGGTGTAGTGTGCAGAATGTAGCTGCAGTGCACGTTATTAACCAGCAGAGGGTAGTACAGCTTAGTTAAGTCGCTACACTTCACAGGCTTTGAACAATGCAGTGTATTGAATATAGACATATAATCAACAATTTAGATTATTGTGCCATTTATCAATCATCTTCAACATGCTTCTGCTGTCTGTATATAATGTAGATCCTGTTTAACAGGTCTGACGAGAAAGTATCAAAGTATTAAAGTGTGTCTACTTCGTCAAAACAAACTGAAAACATTCAAAACTATGTGGATTATTTGATTGCGGTTACCTGACATTCTTTTGAGAGCAAAAATAGACTTAAACTGATCACAGATGGCAGTTAAAGACAGTCGGTTGTAATTTGAACCAATATCCATTTAAAGTTCCACTAGTAGATTTCCAACAACAGTTTGAGATCCAAAAACTTCAGTCTCTCATTTCTCTATTGAGATGAGCATTTAGTTCAGAAAAGGACTCAGAAAAACACTCACGGCCTGCCAGGAAGTCAAATACAAAGGAAAGATGGCCATAATAAACAGGGGATAGAGGGGACTGTACAATGGGATGGTTTAAATAGTGGTCAACAGTGAGCCAAAAAGATGAATCTATATATGATGCATCCTTACCTCCACTGTCAGGTGAGCTGAGGACGTTGAGGGCGAACAGCATGGCATTGGAGAAGGTGGTGGCCTCCTCCTTACTGGCAAAGTTTAGCCCATAGACCTGGCGGGCGTCACGCCACTGATGGAAGGTCGGGGTGGCCTGGTTGTATTTCAGGCCCTTCACTATAGAGTAGTTGATCACCACCTTCAACGGGGGAAGAGAAATGAAGCTGTGAATTAAAATGATACGTAGATTTGATAATGTGCAACCAGCTGCTCACTCATAAGGAAGGACATGTTGGTTAAGTATTGACAACTACCGATGAAGTATTTCACTCAATGTACTTCAACAGTTGGTGTTGAGGGAGTGGGGGAGATTCTTACTCATTTTCTCCCCCACATCTTATATCACCGCCTAATGAGGGTAAATTCCACGCTACAATACTTAAATACTGTTAAACATACACATATTCACCTTCACTGTTCAAAATAGTATTTTCGGTCCTCTTTTTGTCACTTAGTATAATTTTCTTGTAGTCATATGAAGTGACTAATAGACCAGAGGTAGACTTTTTCAACTCTTTCAATCATGAACAATTAGCATCCACTTCTGGAGTCAAAATAAGTCAATCAAAGAGCTGGACATGATGATCTCAGAGTAACGAAGATCATCATGTTGCATACTCATCAATCACATCAACTTCCAAGTCCTAATTACGACTGAGAAACTCTGATATAACTGACTTAGCACTTGCTAATATGGAAGTGCCTGAAAACAACAAACATGCCTCACATCAACCAAAGATCATCGTTCAGTGTAATTAAACCCAAATCTAACAAATGTGGAGTGATATTGTCAATGCACAGTATTTTAATCATCACACGACCAACTCTGTATTCGTATCATCTTGATAACGTGGATGTTTGCAAGTCGTTAACATGGTAATCTTTCCCATCTCTAACATTCATCCCATGTGGCGTGAATGGGGCATAAGCACTCTGCATCGGGTATATACCACAAGGGGTCCTCAAAAGTCATTATGGGAAATGTAGGAGGAGTGAGGAGATTACATGAGGTCTATGTACACTTGCAGCTCCAGAACTCTGAAGTCAGTGCATCAGAAATGTCCTCTCATCACCTGGAGTGTGATGCTGAGTATTTTCTTGCGTCTCTCACCTGCTGGTCCTGCAGTTTGACGCCCACCACTCTGAAGGTGTTGTTGGCAGTGTTGTGGTAGATGTTGATGCGGCTGAAGCCCTGCTGCCCGGGCTTGATGGGCACCCATTTCTTACTGGCATCGTCGTAGACCATCACCGAGGCCCGCGCCTGGCAGATACTCTGCTCACTGATGGAAGAGAGACAGAACATCAGAAGAGGCACCCAATTCATTTATTTTCTCATAGAGGGTTTCTCAAAAAAAGTTGAAACAAGTTATTGATAATTTAAGCACCCTGTCATTTTAACAAAGGTAAAACACAAATCATGTTCTTTGCATTAAATAACAACATAATCCACGAGTTTTGGCCAGAAAAACAATGTCACAATCTTATAGATATACTGGAGTTGTAATCAGTTTTGGTTAAAGTGATGAGGTGTTCAAATTTTACGTGCCAGTACAGGAGTACATCAGTTTCTGTTAGAGTATAGACATACAACTCCTACTATTATGTTCCAGCTTTTGAAAAAGAATCATGAAAGAAGCTTTTATGAGAAACTAAGAAGAGTGATGAAAGCTAACAGAACAGAAAATAACTGGAAAGACGGCAGGATTCAGTTCTCTAAATAGTAGAGAATATTGGATTATAGAGATGCTTCACTGCGCTGTTAATTCTCTTACTGTTACTGCTGACCAGAATAGCACAAACGTGATGGTGGTCAATAAAATAAAACCAGTTAAACAGAGTTACTGTATGATTATCTGGTTAGCCGGGGGAGCCACACCTTTCTGCAGTTACCACTACAAGTTACCACATAAGGAATAACACACTGCCACTGTAGAAATATGACAGCTTGTGTGTGCTGAGGAGAGGGTGGGTTGCCATTTTTAAAAGCTATAAACAAGACCTCAACCTAAAACTGAACCCTGGAAAATTCCCCTTTCCCTCCTGGCCTTTACTGCGGTGTAGTGGGATCGTTGCAGAAACATCAAGAAATGCTTGGAGGCAGCAGTGCAGAAGGGTGTGCGTGATGTGTCGGGTAATGACACGGTGCGTTAAAAACGCAAAAAAGTGTTTGATCAGCAAGCGTATCGCCAGCTGTAGTCATTTGGTGAAAAGCAAATGAAAAGCCACACATCAGCGCACAGCTACGAGGAGGCATGAAATAATCACATTCACAACCACAGAGCTCAAAGGGAATTCATTCACTAAAATGTTTATGTGGTTTAGACAAATCACAAATCACATGACAAAATGACCGCTTTCAAGGGATGCAGCTTGAGTTTATAAAATAAAGAGCCATGTGTGTTGTGTGTGGCTACAGCTATGACCTTAGCACCACATGTGCCTGAAGGTGTTAAAATTGCCTCAGTATGGAAACACATAACAGCAGGTGGAGAGGCGAATGTGGAGCGACAGAGGTGAGGTTAACTTGCAGAACCTGTGAAGTGACTAAATGTTTCTCTAATTTTCACTTTCAGCACCTCAGGGCCCGGCTCTCTGGCAGGCAGACTCACATTAGCAGCCCGAAGGTGCGAGGGCCAAGAAAAGCAAACTAAAGAGCATCGTTGATGCGTTCACTGACTGTCAAGGTATTCTTGTGCCTTCATCTCTGCATTAGTTCATATGAGATGACATGAAATAAAATAAAACACAAAACGTACTCAGGATGCAACTTAAAATTACTTTCATCATCTGCAGATTATTTTCTTGATTGACCAATTAATCGTTTCATCTATGAAATGCCAGAAAGCGGTAAAAAACACCCATCACAACTTCTCAAAGCCCAAAGTGACGTCTTCAAATTTCTTGATTTGTCTGATCAACACTTAAAAAACCCAAAGATATTTTATTTACTATCATGTATGACAAAGACAACCAGCAAATTCTCACATTTGAGAAGTAGAAACCAACTAATATTTAGCATTTTTGCTTGAAAGGTATGGGAGTGCACAAGATTGTGGTTTACAGTCACATTTTAAATCCAGTATTACATCCAATTCTACACAACAATAACATTCGACTCTTTGGAATGATACACTGGAGATATGCCTCACCCCTTTAGAGAGGTTTCCCAGCCGCGTAATACTGTATAACACAAAATAAAAGCAGTGCTTGAGAGCATGAAAAAGATAAAAATGCCGACAAGAACCCAAAGTATGATGAACTGCTCTGTTACCTTGAGAACCTGAAGTGAATCAGATTATATTCTGTAATGTTATACCCCTTATAACAATGTAGCACAATCACATTAACAATAAAAATGACAGAAATAATAAAATGAGGAAGCAGATCTGCGAGGTTACAGCAATTATCAGGGGCTGGGACTTGTTTCTGAGGCCCCGAGGACGGCAGTAACATTCAAATGCCAACATGTGAACCCCCCCCCTCCTCCTCTGACAACCTTTCCTTCGATGTGCCGCTCTGCAGGAGGAAGACAGCGTGACACCTGA
>NTHP01000018.1:2166663-2198647 GCA_003416845.1 Oplegnathus fasciatus | reverse complement strand
GTCTGTGCGGGTCAAATTGATTACTATAAGCGGATGATTATTATAACCGAATTTTTTTTCTTTTTCTTTACTTCTCATGCAGATGACCATCTAATTGACATTTGTATATTTATTACATGAATATTAAGTAATGAAATGGACAGCTTCGCTACTTTGGGGGCATTACGTGACCGGGCATTATCAATCCACTTGACGAGGGCGGCTTCAACCACAGGTGCTTTCCCTGTGCGCACTCGTTTTCTGTCTCTTATTTGAGTAGACTACACAAGGTAGACAAGGTAGAGCACCAAGTTTCACTGCTGCATCTCATTGGCTCGTTTTTGGCAGTTTGTCATGAGCTTCGAGGAGACTATATTTTTCATTGAGAGAAAATGACTTTCTTTTTCCTGTCATGACTTAAATGTGCACTCCACACCAGCTTCAGGTAGCCAGCTGGAAGCAGACGGATTTTTTTTTCCATATGTTGTCATGTATGAAAAGACCCAAAATGAACACTGTAAGCGGACTACTTGATTACTATAAGCGAATTATTTAAACAACATTTGTATAGGAATGATTCTGTCCCAAGCTTTTTATCAATATAAACGGGTTGATCACTGTAACCGTGATCACTGTAAGCGGTTTCCACTGTACTATGTTAGAAGTAGTATACTTGGAACTCATTCGGTCGTTAAACATTTTTACTGTTTACAGGCACAATTTAGGTCATGGGGGGGGAATATAATGACTGTAACAAAATAATGTATAAATGTGGGTGCTAAAAACTAAAATAAATAAAAAACTAGAGGACATGAAAATTCAAGAGATCTCAACTTTGTCCAGATAGTATCTAAGACAAACCTGACTTTTTTTTTTGTTTTCTCAGACAGTTCTTGAGAAATCCTCCATACCTTGAGAAATACACCTCAATTCTACTGGAAGCTAATAAAATGAGATTTCTTTCTTTTCTGGCTCTGATGGTCTTTTTTTGTCAATTGTTGAGATACCAGTGAGTTCCAAAAATAAACTTACACACAACTGTAACAGCACTGCATATCTGAGATTTGTCTCACTGATCAAATTCAAGTCTTTAAAGAACACATTTTTTCCAAAAATGCACTCAAAACCCTCCCATCACAGTAAAGTGAACAAAGACATGTTTCAAGACTAAGACAAAGAGTACATGTACTCCAAAATTGATTCCCTTGTGTAAGGGACTTAACACATTTTCACAGATATATACTATATATATATATTGCCCTTCAATTGTGTTATGTCTTCAATGTTAAAGGGTAGGTGCGTTCCTAACATTTATTACAAAGCTCTTACACTCCAGGAAGTGTTATTGACGATTGTGTCAGATCATAAACTGACTGTGAAAGAACCAAAAAAAAAAGGCTCTGGGGACAGAAATGTCTAAAAATAAAGGATTTGTTTTGCTTCCTAACATAATTAATTTAAAACTAGAGGGGTTGACAAAATCAATAGCAATGTGGATATGATGGAAGTACAGTAGAGGCATTTATTGTACCCAGAACAGTCAAAGCTGTAATTATGACCAAAGCGACTCATCTAGTCACAATATTGGTTTTATATCGATGTATAGTATCAATATATCGAATGAGACTGAAGGTTGATTAGGAATCATTGTCTTGATATGAGGAGATCATTTGGTGGTATCATATCTACAGCAAGCGGCAGTGAAGCATATTGACCCCCATGATGACATCACTTATTCATTACATACCTCAGTAGATGCCAGTTGGCCCTCAGGCTAATTGTCATGGTCACATACAGTACAATATGGATAGCAACCCCCCACTTCTACGCAACCCCTCCCCCACCTCTCCTCCTCCTCCGCCTCACTCCACCTTCCTCTGGTCCGCGTCCCGTCACTAATCCTGATCCTTAAAGGGAAACGCCGCTTCCATTTGGAGGAAAAGACTTCATAAGACACACAGGCGGATACACAGCGGGTACAAAATGACAGAACGAATATAAGCTGGCCCATATTTGACACAGTTCTATGATTTCCCAGTCAGTGTAGAAGATTTTTTCTTTGTATCCGGTGACATTAACTGGAATATGTACTGTTACTGATGTGCTCAGCTGGATTTGTCAGCTGAGAATGACAGCGTAGGAAAAGGAGGAGAGGGGCAAGAAAAAGAAGAACTGACAGCTAAATGGGAAGAAATGATGACAGGATGGTTTTGGTTGAGAAAAGTTCGTTTTCGGAAAGCTGCGAGTGGCATCTTTAAGATCATGTTTTCTGAAACATTTCCAGAGACTTGGACAAAAAACTTAAGAAACGATGCTGCAACATATTATTTCTTTTCTGTTACATTTTGAAATATTACAATCTGAGTGAACACGTGAGCAGTACCTCATAAATAATGAACATACTGTGAGAAAGAGGCAGAGAGGTTTTCCCTCTCATGTACTGTACTTTACAGTAGATTACTAGAGTGCACCCAGTCAAGCGTAAACCTCTGATGTTATCTCTTCTGCCCCACTCGGCTCCACATCTGTATTTGAGCTTCAGCAAATCACCACGTCCCGCTGTAATCTGCCAAGGCCATATTATACAGAGACCCTTCTATCCTTGCATCATCTGGCTTTTGATAGTCCCACTCATTCAGCCATTCAGAGATTAGCGCTCTCTATCCCTTTCTTCCTGTCTTTCTTTCTCACACATGCAACGAGTCAGATGGGATCCGTCCCCTTAACGACAGAGAGCAGCTGAGCAGACGCACTGACAGACAGCAAGAAACTCATTCCTTCTTCCCAGGAAAAAGACTGGACCAATGAAAGATATGCTAAAGGGTAACCAATCAGGCTTCTCTGCAAACAGCTGGCTCCAGAGAAAACACAGACAGAGGGGTGGAAAGAAGGAGACAGACAAGGGAAAGTCAGCAACTCCTAGAGGAGATTTTCCTCTCCCGTTTTTTCCTCGATTTCTCTCCAACTCAAACCACTTGCATTTTTCAACAGCATGCGGAGCTGGAACGATATCCAGGATGATACACAAAGAAATACAGGTTTTCGTGCTGACAAACAATCCCACAAAATGCTGTTTGAAGAACCAAACAGATTCTGCGGTCTGAAAGCTGAACCACTAGAGAGAAACACTAGAGAGAGAAGAAGCAACATCATTACCGCACACTCCAAAGCCAATTTTACTTTTACTCCCACGACTCCAAAAGCACAGAAAAACTAAAAGAGACAGAGAAAGAGGGGATGATGAGGAGTTGCGTTGCCTTACCCGAAATCGTCCAGGGAATACATGTCGCTGAAGAAGACAGTCCTCAAGCTAAGGATGAAAGGAGGTATAAAGGGGGAGATTATGGAGGAGAGGGGGAAGTGTCAGCCTGAGAGGAGAGAGCGGTACACATGCTGTCCGACGCTGGAGCAAACTCAACCGTTCCCTTCTTCACATCCTCTGAAAACGTTTTTAAAAAACTCCACTAGGCCAACAGAGCAGACATAAGACTGAGACACAGAGAGAGTGGGAGGGAAGGAGCCAGCGAGAGAGATGAGGAGTGTTGCAACAGAGTAAGGGAATGCAAGACAGAGAGAGAGAGAGAGAGAGAGAAAGAGAGAGAGAGAGAGAGAGAAGATCATGTGACCAGTGCAGACCAGTCACCTCTCTCCGCTCCGAGGATTGGAGTGCTGTCTTTCAACCTCCAAGGAGTCATTTCCACTGGATGGAAATTACATGTTAGCCTGTATGAGAAACAGGAGTACTTTTGCAACCCGCCTCTCCATAGCGTGTAAAGTTCAGAAAAAGTAGAGTGTAGCTTTAAATAGATTCTACAGTAACTGAATTTAAAAAAAATGCATGTAAGCCATAACCCCTAATCAGCATTAACTACAGAGTGGGAAACACACAGCAACACACCCGTTCATTAATTGAGCTCGGCTTCATTAAAGGACGCAACATTAATGCTCAAAATTAAGTGCACTACAGGAGCAGATGTAATGACTAGTTTTGTATAATCGAGCAACAAAGGATTTCATTCATCTGGTGTAACATTTGTGGTTTCCTTGTGGCTTCATCAGAATTTGTCCTCAACCGGTGGTCCATCTGGCTGAAGCAAACTTAGACTATTAAGCTTCTTTGCCACAGTGGGCCGAGGTGTAGGAAACAAACAAAGAGCCATCTAGTCCACTGAAAGATTAGGAGGCTTTGTGGGTTGAGGAAATAGTAAGAAACATGCAACAGACTCTAAAATGGAGCCTGGAAGTTCACTGAAATACAAGATAATCTTCTTTTCCAAAACAGGGCTTGTATGAAAGGCCACAGGAATACGCATCCAAAATGTGCGGCTGGTAAAGCTGCAGAAGCTAATGTATGTATTTGGCAATGTATGTCCAAAGCCAAATTGTGTAAATGTGCACGAGGGGAGTAAAACTAGTGAGCTGAGTCAGAACTACAGAACATACACTACAATGTTAAAATGGTTAAACTGTAGCATGCTGCATTCAAAAGCCTGCAGAGTGAAGAGAGAGGGGGAAAGAAGAAATGCAGCGCTTAGCTGTAAATGCTTTTCACAGTATGTGGTAGGGTCATCTGATACGGCCTGTTTGAACTCCATCAGGCCAAAGGGACTCATGATTCATCATCAAATCTCCAACAACACAAAGCTTGTGTATGATGTATGGGATATGCTAGAATATGACCAGATTACAGTATGAAGGATATATGTGTAATGGTTTGTGGTTTGTTAGAGTGTGTGTAGTATATGGTGCATGATAAGGAGAGAGGGGGGGGGATCACATCTGTATTTACTTTGTGTGCTCAGCAGATGAAATGGAGATAATCTTGAGCATTAGTTCTCAATATTTTTGACTCTTTAAAGCAAATCAACGTCTATTTGTGACGTATCATCACTGCTTCTGTATGTCTGCAGGTTTTAACCACATAAACCAAAGAGGGATCTTTTTCACAGTTTTATCTGGATTATTTTAGGGTCCTGAAGAGGTAAAACTATCCTTTAATTTGTGAACGTGAAAAAAGCAAAGAATACAGGAATTTTTGATAAATAAAAATATAATTCTGTGTAGGATACATTTTCCGCTTTCCTATCCTAAATCTTCCTGCAATCCCTCAGATTTATTTTGTGACCCCCTTAGGCAGTGATCTGATCTAGAAAAATATGCAAATATGAACTCTGGATTCTCCCTACTAATGAAGTGGTCACATGACCTACACATTTGTGCACATTGCAGCATACTTCACTGATCAGTTACTGCTGACACTACAGGAGGTAGACAGCCTCAACACTTCTTTACAAAAGAAATGAAACCAGTGTTGCTACAAAAGGAGAGTCCTCTCAGAGTGCAGGTCACTTATCAGCATTTGTCAACCGTCTGAATATGATTTTAACATGGCAGTTGGTTAATCCACTGTTTGTCTTTGTAGATACAGTTTTGTCTGTGTTTGTTGGCTTCATTTCCTGTTGATTTTACCATTGAAATATGTGAGTTTTTTGTCAAATGCACCTGCAGATAATTTGGCCCATTTTAAGGACTGTTAAGTGTCTCATTTTGCTTTAAACCAGGCTACAAGTCTACAGCCACAATAGTACCTCCGTACAATAACAATGCTAACATGCTGATATTTAGCAGATATATTGTTTACCATGTCCATCATCTTAGCGTGTTAGCATGCTAACATTTGAGAGGCTACTCACTGTAGCATTAAACACAAAGTGTGAGGGGATAAACCAAAGTGCTGGACAAATAAAAATTCTGATCTGATGGCGGCGCTAGACGAAAAGTGATCCTTAGGGGAACATGACTGCCTGTCCAAATCTCCTGGCAATCCGTTCAAAGGGATATTTCGGCTTTTTTGAAGTGGCGTAGTATGAGGTACTTATTAGTAGTCAGTGTCTTACCTACAGTAGATGGCGTTTTTTTTAGGTGGACCTTTTTTTAGGTGCCTAAAATACATTTTACTGCTGTCCCCGTCAACAGCAGTACATTGCTTAGCTTCCGTGCCGGTACTCCGGCTGGCTCTCCAAACTGGGAGCGCGCCGACTGTCCCATCTACTATACATAAGACACTGACTATGGATAAGTACCTCATACAACCCCACTTCAAAAAATCTGAAATATCCCTTTAAGTGAGACATTTCACTTAAAACCACAAATGTCAACCTCATGGTGGTGTTAGAAGAAAAGTCAGGGGATCACCAAAGCCAGAAGGCTTTAATAATGTTTGTATTAAATTTCATGGCAATCCATCCAATGGTTGTTGAGATGTTTCAGTCTGGACCAAAGATGCAGACAGACACATTGCCATCCATCGGCTAAGAGGTCAAAAAGACCTATAGTTGGCTCCAACCTGATAAAATGACCCAACTTTGCTTGGCCTTGGGTACTGAACCTTTTTTCTGACCAAAACGTGTCCTTCAGCGTTGCAAGGTATCAAGTATCAAAAACTAATATTGAATGTCTGGTGAGATAATAATACTAATAAAAATAATGGCTAATCTTGTTTACATTTTGTCAGATTTTAATTTAAGTTTTGTGAGTTTCAGACTTTTTTATTCAGGCGAAGTTGTGTTCAGACAACATTTCATTTGAGAGCTTTGGCTTCTTTTGTGAAATAAAAATGATTCTTCTGATTGAAAACGTATCTGAATCTGAAATTCAAATGCGGCTGAGTGCAGTGTCCAGTGTAATTCTGATTTAGTTACATCAGGGTTTTAAGTGCTTTCCCTCTCCCCTTGCTTCTAACTGGTCTCCCTGAAAGGCTGAAGTAATCCTATACATCATCCCTGTCGATGAAACCCTGGAGAATGTGAGTGTTGTGGCTGTACGTGGTGACGCCGGCTCACGTGGAGCTACTCTCTGATCAGCTCGGAGGGCAGCAGAAGCCTGCAGTAAGATGCATAACTCAGCGTTTTACCTTCCACTGGCTGCACTCGCTCATTCTACCTTTTCCTACGATGAGTCACCACAACAAGCGCTTCAAAAATCATCCTGCATTAACAGTACAGGACGGATGCCTCGGTTTTTGCCCTCACACACACACACACACACACATGACAGCAGCCAGTCTGACAAGGAGAACAGAGAAGAAGCTTCGCATAATAAAACCACTACTGTTACCGGACTAAAAATAACTCAGCTACACTCACACACACACTTATGAGCACGTGTGTGGACGTGGTTGTGCACATACATAAATGCACGTGCACCCTTACATAAATGCAGCAATGGACGCGGTGATGCTGAACAAATGATCTCATTGAATTAAATCTTCTTTTACTCTGCAAAAAAGAAAAGCCAGGTCACCTTGTTGTTGCTCTGTGGAGATTTAAGACTTCCCCCTTTGGGCTCGAGTCAAAGAACAGATCTGCCTCTGGCACAAACAAACACACAGGATGGGACTCAAGCAGCACAGCTTTACAGAAAAGAGGAAACGGCGTGTTCATCCAACTGGACCGGAGGATATGAATTTTACATGTTTACTGTCTGAGAGCAAAACAGTTCAGCTACTGGCTTTGAGCTGTGTGAGGTTACAGGAAAGGGGTGAATTATTTGGATCAGGAGATGTAGTAAAAAACAACACAAGATATCCAGATGTGAGAGCACCTATGGCTTTCCTTTTTTTAAAACCATTTCTTCTCTCATTCCCGTTGTCTCTCTCTCTGTCTCCATTTCCTCTCTGAAGGGAGTAACGCCACAACTACACACCCAGACAGTCACGCTCACACACATGCAGACAAACACCAGTAAGCTACAGTAAAAGCAGGGAGAGTGCACTGTATCTGAGGAGAGCTGTCAGGGTAAATCTGAAGCCATGTAACAGAATGGTGCAGGCTGCAGCTACGGAGACACAGAGGAGTCAAACTAAAGGCAGCAGGGGGGGTATAAAAGGACTGTTTCATAAATAGAACAGAATACAGGAGAAGATTTGGGCCTTGGCGCACTTTGCATACCAACATAAGCAGGGAAGGGCTCAACATGCCATCCACAGCCTCGGATATAGAATGAGGATTTCAACATGAGACACATCTCCTATAGGCTGAGTGTGTGTGGATCCGTCATGGAGTAGGCTTATGTAGGTGTGTGTGAGGAGGGGGGTGTGGGGGTCTGATAACCTGCCTGGCAACCACCAGAATAAACACCCTCCTCCTCCTGTCATGGTTATATGCACCCTCACTCATCCTATGCCCCCCCGCCCCCCCATGCGGCCACTTACACTGTCCGGTGCATCATCAACGTTTTTATTTCACCGGGTGCACCGTACTGCTTATGTGGAGAAATACATGATGCTGTCGTTTCCATGACAACATTAGCCTGGCTTAAATCCTGCATTCAACACACTGGGCGGGTCCGGCGGTGACAATAGAGGGCTAATAGAGGGAAAAACTGATATAAACTGGTCGCTTTGTATATTAGGACTATACAGCGAATGGTAAAGGACGCCTATATGGAGCTGAGGCCCGGTGGGTGGGCCCCTGGATGCTCACAATACTGTCTCTACAAGGAGGAGAATGAGCCATAAGATGCTGTGATTCCTCACTATATTGTTAGCTGTTGTATATTCTTATAAGATAAACGTATAAATGCAGATGTAGGCTGGAGACAGAGGGCTGAGTGTCGGTGCGCATCTGTCATGACGCGTCAAACAGAGCGCATGGTGCTGGCCGCCGCTTACCTCATTTTTCTCGTCTTTTATTCAACCGGAGATGATGGCACTGATGAGGCTGATGAATGAGACCACCAGTCCGCTTATTTTGTCTGTATGTACAGTCTCGGAGGCTCGAGGCGGCTTCCACCTGGCGTATCCCTCGCGCGCGTCCGTAGAGAGATATTACAGGCTGATGATGAGTCGTGTTTAAGCGAGAACACGAGCGTTTTCTCCCATCCGCTTTGTGCTCCGTTGTCTCTGCTCTCCACACGCGCCGCCGCGTATCCTTAAGTCCATGTTCAGCCGGGGCTCGTGCTCGGTAGAAGACGGTGAACGGTGGTCGTCAGCCGCCGCCTCCCTCATGCCATATTTTCTTCCCATTCGGAGTGTTTTGGTGAGGTGGAGAGATTTGGGGGAAAAATGCTAATACTGCGTGCGAGGGGAGAGAGGGGAGGGGGCAGACCGGCTCAATGCTGCCCACCTGCGGCGAAGACGCACACATGCAGCCCACTGACGCCCCCCACCCCACCCCACCCCGAGATTACCAGTATGTCTACCAGTATTCATATATAATGTCCCTGTAAGCTTTGTGTGATATTCTCCTGCAGTATCTTTAAGATGCCTGTAAAATGTATCTTTTTACTACTATATGGTCATTTTTATAAGGAAATATAAACCATGCAGAGTATACAAGTGCATTATATTTACACAGAACACCTCTTATATGAAATAAAGAAAAAATAAAATGTCATAAAGTGTAAAATATAAGACACAGCCTCATAGGAATTTCATGTTGCATTTACTTCCAGACAAATGTTAAATGTTCAATGGTATTCTGCAGCCCCAAGAGTTTAGTGGTAAGACAAGTCATGTTACATTCACTCTGTAGAGTGGTGACTTTATATCACTGCTGTTAGATTTCACTGCTTTTCCTGATAAGACAACTCCAACAATCAGCCAAACGTCAAAACAATCCCAATATGCCTCATATCAGTGGCAGCTCTGGTCACACTGAAATCTGCTGAACCCCAATCAAAGACGTCTTATTTATTCATGCAGGTGTGTAATATTGGCTTGCTGTTAACCATAAGATGAGATGAATGTGACGTGTTGCAACAGCTCGGAAGGTGGAAAGCAGACATCATTGGTTCATGAAAAGCTCCAGTAAGTGCTAAACGGTGATTTGCTTGTTCTGTTGTGCAGGTGAAGAGACCTGCTGTATGTTTATCAGGCTGAAGCAGTGCATCATAGTAAAAAAAAACAAAAAAAAACACCTCAAGAAGGTTCAGTTAAATATCTCGCCAGTGACTGATGGTTGCACAACTGAGGAGCACATCAGACATTAACAGTTACAGTGTAATGGTCTCACCCTTCCCCTTCCTAAACTGATCTGGGTGCAATAAAATGCAGATAGATACAGATCTGAAAAGGCTTCACATCATTGAAAAAAACAACAAAAAACCCCAACACATGCTTGATTTTCCTTTTCCTTGCACCTCAAGGCGAGGAAAGATACAACAACTCATCCCAAACCTCTGAAACAGTTTCAGATACTGTATAATCACCCACATCTTTGCTCGTATCTGTTTCAAGCCTCTCAGTATATTTACACATCTGGGATTAAGTAGGGATTTACTGTAGGGAAAAACTCAAAGGAACTGAAATTGGCAGTGAAGGATCAATAAATAATAGAAAAGGCGCCTTTCTTTTAAGACTTGGAAGCACAAAAACATAGAATGTGTTCAGATAATGTTGTGGGAGATGATTTAAATCCTAACTCTGAATAATGTAATTTTTCATTGCCCTGAGCCAATTTTCCCAAATGATCATAGTTTCAAATAACATCACATCTGACTGGACAGTATTCTGCTTCTTGTATTTAATGATCATGTCCACCAAAGTCAGCATTTGCATAGACTGTATAGGTAGTTTTCATACACAATTAGTCAATGCAAATAAACTAATAATGGTTGGACAAAAGTTGAATCTGATATTAACTGTGGATCCTACCTCTCTGCTTGTTTTAGTGAGATGTGTTTAGGGCTCGTTCTGATGTGTCAATGTTAATAACGGGGAAGAATCCTGCTTCACTAGTGCTTTCCTGAGTTGTTAAATACAAAATAAAAGAAAGTTTAACTATTAGAAAATCACTATGTTCTTTCTTTCTGTACACAGTTTTTGTTCCAGTGCTCTTGGATCTCCGGCGCGATGCTATTCAGTCTGGAATGGCTCTGACAAACCTCTTCGGTTCATTATCTGTGGCGGGAGTTTGCACAATACAAGAACAGTGAAAGCCAAACTGTACAAGTGCAGTCAGAAAGTCAGAGCCTTTGGTTCTGTTTACTTGGATTTGATCCGTTTGATTTTTTTCATCTCATGTCATTGGTGAGCAGGCTACAGTACGTGAGAGAGAGATTTTTTTTCTTACATGTAGTGTGAATGAAGAAAAAAGGAGAAATATTCAAGATTTTTGTATTTCAAGCAACCGCACATTACACCTCCAACAGTTCATTTCATTTGGGATCTGAGAGCAGATCAGGAAGGAAACCTCAGGTTCCTCTTCTGTCAATTCACTTCAGTTCAGTCAGATCCACTTTTTGTTTTAAGCGTCTGAGTTAATTAAAGTTTGGTTCGGTTCAGTTTAGTGCAGTTCAGTTCAGTTCGCCTCAGCTTGGCTTCTGGCCCCAGCAGCAGTAAGAAACTGACAGTATCTGTCTCTGTCTGCTCGCTCAGACTATCCTCCACTGCATCACGCTCATGTCCTTCCCTCCGGTCGACACCAGGTAGCTGTCGTCATACAGGAAGGTCACGTTGGTCACGTGACTGCTGTGGCCGCCGTAAACATGGCTGGGAGCCTGAAAAGAAAATGCAAACTTTGACATCCTTTCACAAGAGCTTAATCTCCTTCTTAACATTACTGGGATGTACAGTAAATATTTTTCATGTTAGAGTGCAGTATCTTACCCTGAACTGTGAACAGGGGTATGAGAATAGATGGACCTTCCCAAAGTCGTCTCCAGTAACCAGGAGGCTCTTATCATTGGTCCTGCAGACAGCGTTGATGTCAGTGCCGTCTGAGCCGTCGGGCCACAAGCCTGAGGAGCAGTGGAAACGTCTCGTGAATGGACATTAAAACACAAACACCTGAAGAGGGAGAGGGAAGGAAGCCTTCACTTACCAAAGACCTGGAAGCCCAGAGTGCAGGTGTAGGTAGCCCACTCGATATCTCTGGTGGTTTCCACACTGACCACCTGTTTACACACTGATGGGATCCCTGAGAAAATACACACAAACCAAATACACATAAATTAGTCTCATGGGTACTGCTACTTTAACAAAATCAACACTATGCCAGTGTTTATATATTGTGAGTCCATCACACTCGTGAGTCATTTGGCACATTTTAAAGGTTTTCAGCACCAACTTAACAGCAAAAATCAACTCAGTCAACTCAAGTTTTGATTGGAGAGTGTTTCCACTGAGAGAGTCGATGTGTTGCTATACACTGATCATTTATAGTAAGAGTACAAAATACATTCTTATGCATGACTCATGATGATTTAATGTGTGAATTAATGCCGACTGAAATACCCTTTTTCTATGTAACTGGATTTGTGAGTTAACATTCATTAATTGATTATCCATTAAAGGCCCTGAAAACGTATTTTCTCAATCGGCTTTTCACTCTCCTCGATGGGATCCTACACGAACACACAACTTTCTGCAAAAGTTACAACACTTTTGTTTTTGTTTTTTTCACATACTTCTGTGCACCAATCAGAGTTGAGCAAAATTTGACTGAAACTGTGATGACAGTAAGTGGGTTGTTTGATTATGTTGCCAGCTCTGACAGTCACATCTGATCGAACCACACGCACACACAGTCTTGGTGAGGCGAATTAGTTGAGTATTTTAGGCTTAAATTCTTATTCAGTAATGAATATTTACTATTATATAGAACTTCTTAACATATGTCTTAAGAAGTCTTCAGGGGCTCATATAAACTCACACATAAACTCATTATGACTTGATCATTCGTTAATGGTGAGCAATAGAAACTGCATTATTTTTAAAGTTACATTATCATGAGTCATGCATTAGTGTGCATTACTTAAGCATATGTTTTGTACCCTCATTATACAAAGCACATGCACATTGTCAGTTTCCTCTAAGTGCTGATACGTTACTGAGCAGGTGCTCTTACAATGAGAAGGATAAACGAATCAACTGATGCAGAAATTCTGAGTGGCTGTAACATTTTAAACATAATTTAATCTGTAAAGTCACACAATCATAAAACTGTGAAAATAACAAAGGCTGTGAGAGGATGACAGTGATCATACTTACAATACAGTATCTCATAGTCCCCTGAGTTTGATACCAGGTACTGGGAGTCCACTGACCAGTCCAGATGGGTGATGAAACTCGAGTGACCCTGAGATATGACACAACAGGACCTAGTTAGATTATTTATCTTTAGAGAAACTTCACACTATTCCTATAATAGAGGCAATATGGTTCTTCAAGCACCAGAAAGAATCCTAAAAATGCGGATTGGATTCGAAATAGCAACCCTTAGTCATTATGTTTACGTAGACACAGCACTGTGTGACTCAGCTCGTTGTCATTTATCATTTTTCAGCTTCTCTATCAACTCGCAGTGAGGACAGAGCGTACAGAGTGGAGGCCCAAATATAGAGCTGAGGAGGGAACTAAATATAAAGGTGATGCGGGGAGGAACTAAAATACAGGAGCCACGGATGAGGAGGGATTATAAATACAGGTACTCACCGAGCACTTCCCCACTCGGCTGTACTTCCTCCCATTTTCTGCCACAGCGTAGATATAGATGTAGTTGTCATGGGAGCCGATGGCCAGGAAGTTACCGTCTAAATAAAATAAAAGAAGACAGGAAGATTATTGGTACAGGAATAAAAGAAAATGTGGATGTTTGCAGCTGTGAATTTATCAGTTAAGATCAAAAATATCCTGAACCCTTTGATTTTTAACAATGTTTTTAAAAATTTTACTCTCTAAAACCTGAAATCATCATTTGACTTTCCTGGTGTCAATAACATATCCCATAACAAATTTAAGGTTTGCCTTTTTGGTATAATCCTAAATATCTTTCCTTCCTCGAGCACATGCTGTGCTGTAAATTTCCAAATAACAAAAGGAAACAACAGGCGAAAACAACACTCTGCATGCTCAGGGGAAACAAGCTGTCAGCAGTTATCACCATACCTGGCCCGTAGCTCATAACAGACAGCTGTTCATTCCCATCTGTGTGCACTGTGACAAGATCCTTAGAGTCAGTGTCTAGTACCAGCCACCTGCAGGATCAATGACAGACTGATCAACAATCTGGTTTTCATCAATCTAACAATAATTAAAAGCTGAAGCAGTCAGTTAAACACTGTTCTTTAGTAAGTGAGAAGCCACAAAGTGTTTTTTGTGATGGGATGTCCTACCTGCCAGTCTGGGTTCCTATGGCAACCACAGCTCCAGATGGGTGGAAGCCTGCTGATTGGGCAGCATCCTGTCAGAAACAGGAGGAAGAGTACATTTAAAGTCCCCCTCTACTAAAAACATGTGTTTTGTTTATTGTTACTTCACTTGGATATTTGACCTCCATGGCAGAATGATGTTATTAGTTTGGAAACCAATCACAGTTCAATATGAAACTCACACAAGTTTGATGTGGAAGCTTCAAACCTCCAGTGCACATACAGTAAAAATTGACTTTCCAGTAAAGTTGGAGACATCTTGTGTCCAGTAGTCAAACTTTTGAAATGAAAAATATAGTCTTAAAATGTATCTGGAGGGAATCTTTAATATCAACAATAAAAAGGAAAAGTCTGTCATTCACCAAATGTATACAAAACTATAATAATGCATATGGTATATTACCTATTTGTACATTGCAGATTTTAAAGTCATATCACTCTGGCTGTTTCCATGTAAATTTCTACATTTTTGTTTCTAAATGTGCAGTTTCTGCTGTTTCTCAAGGACATCAGACGTGATTCCCATGACTGACACCAGGGGGCAGTATTGACTTAAACTTACCTCCATGCTCTTGGTCCAGATGAGCTGATGGGAGCTCGAGTCCCACAGGCAGACCTGCCTGTCATAGCCGCAGGTGAGGAACTGAGGCTTCCAAGGGTGGACAGCCAGACCCCACAACTCATCAGTGTGACCCTGGAGAGGAGAGGACAGTTTTTCTTCTAATGCTACAACATCATATGTAATCTTTACTTTTCCAGTACTTGGACAACATCACAGTAGAGCTGCACCAATTAATGCTTAATTGATTAGTTTGTGAACTGAAAATTAATTTGCAACTATTTGGATAATCGATTAATTGTTTTACGCAAATATCCTCTGGTTCCAGCTACTCCACTTGAGGATTTGCTGTTTTTCTCTGTTTTATTTCTTTGTAAACTGAATATTTATGGGTTGTGATGTTGGTCAGACAAAACAGACATTTAAAAATATCACCCTGGATCTTTTTTTTCCTATTTTCTGACATTTTGTAGACCAAAAAATGAATCAATTAATCGATAATAAAATAGTCGTTAATTGCAGCCGTACATCATAGTATAAATGTATCTATTTATGCATCTACCTGTGTAATAGGCATGAATTCTCCATCCAAACTGCCTTGCAAAACAAAGTGCTTGGTGGTCCCGATGAGCACAGTCTCCCCTCTGCCCTCTGCTATGGTCCTGATGGGACCAAACAACTCCGGCACCTGTGGAGAAACACAACAATCATGTACACCATCTGTTCACCTGGAATCCAGCAATTGCCAGAATAAACATCGACTAATCTTTTCCTGCATAATGGGGTCTCCTTAGAGCAAATAAGACATGAGCGATCCATAATTCTCATCACTATAAATATCCATGAATCTCTTTGAGAGCACAAACCCATCTCATCCTCTGTAATATTTATGATATGGTGCAATATTCAGAATGCATAGTCCGCCGCCTCGGGCAGGAGTGCAATTTCTGGCTAATATAAGCAACCTACTTTAAAAGAAGGAGCTGGATATACAGCTTAACATTTTATTAAAACATATTAACAGAATGTGGTGATAGCAGATCAGATCTTTAGGATGCTGTAGAGCTCTACATTAAAAACCCACGCAGCCTTGTAATCCACGTGTGATTTATAAACTTCATCTTTATTTTTCATGAAAGAAGAGAATATTTGAATTCTTGTGATTTCTGCCAAACGTTTTCTCACCTCCACCGTTTGTATCTGCTGGTAGCTGCTGTCCCAGGAGACGAGCCTGCGGTCTTTCCCTCCGGACACCAGCGTGCCGTTCCTCAGCATGGACAGAGCAAAGATGCTGCCCTCGTGAGCTCCTTGAATGACGTGGCTGATACGATTAGTGCCTGCGTGACAGAGATGGGATGAGAAGGTTCAGTTGGAGAGAGTCCGACATAAAGGTCGACTGCTTGAGGAGGGAAGATTAACAGACAGACAGACAGACGGTGATCAATAGATTAATCACACACAAAAAGAGAGACGCACGTTTTAATGTTTTAATGTTTGTCTAAATGTTGTCCTGGGTACACGTGGCACCCATGCAAAAGAGAGTAAACTGCTCTCATTGGACCTCTCTGTATAAATAAAGGTTGAATGGATGACTTAACATGCCTTTTCCCCACACCAGTATGTTCCCACTTGAGTCTCCTGTGATGGCGTCTCCGTTTTCTGCAAAGGTCACACACAACACAAACTTGGGCTTCTCCTGTTTCTGCAAGACACACAAGAACACACACATATTGCTTCACTTTTGCTACCACTGATTGTCTATATGTAGCTACAGATGGGATCATATCACAACACGGACGTTGATGTGGGAAACAGTCTGGTGTCCTACCTCAAACAGGCCTTGCTTCTTGACCAGCATGCCTTTCTCCAGGTTCCAGAAATAGAGATGCGACTTGCCGCAGGTCACTATGATGTTGCAGTCTGTTGGGTGAAAGTCTGCAGCAAACACTGACTCGTTGGAGCACTGAACCAAAACACATATAACAAGCAACAATGAGTTGTTGAAAGTACATGTACACTGGTTTAACAGAAAGATAAGTCACACTTACCTTGACCTCAGCCAGTCTGTCCTCTCTCTGCCAGTCCCAGACGGAGAGGACGTGGTCATTGGAGTCGTCTACGACACACAATGTGTTCCCTCCATTCTAACAAACAGATAAAGACACAAACCCATGTTTATCTACTGACAGTGCAGCCAAAAACATGTCAGAAACTCCTTGTTAGGTGTGTCTGTGGTGTTTCCTTACCGACTTGGAGAAAGCCAGGCAGACCAGGGCTCGGTCGAAGAAGCCTGTGCCCAGAACGTGGAGCGTGTTGAGGCTGACAGAGTCCCACACACGGACATGAGGAGCCAGCTGCTGCCAGGAAAAAAACACACACACAAACAAACATGGGCACGCCACCAGGAGAGGTACATCACCGGTGTGCTGCAATGCAATAAGGCTTACTGGAGCACTTACTGAACTCAATGAACACACAGGTTTTTCAACTTCTCAGTCTGTGTATTAAGGGGAAAGCTAATGTGATAAAATATCAATAAGAGACCTCACTTACTTTTCCATCTGAAGAGGTGCCCGCCACCTGCCCGGTTGCTATGGTGATTTTATCAGGGTGGACGGCCAGGCTGGCAAAGAGAAAGACGTGAAAACAGACATGAAGCCAGTTAAAAGCCTTTCAAACATCAAAAGGAGCGCGTGAATAAAGATGAGCAACGTGCTCAAAGAACATGAAAGGCCATATTTGGTGAGTGAGGTTTTTTAAAGCTGTGAATACGATATTCACAACGCGCCGTCTGCACTAATGTGAGGGGAAATGAGACAGTTTAAGATAAATTCATCCCGCTTTTGGGTATGACGGTGTAGCAACACTCGTAGCTCGTGTAAAGCTCTGACACTTTGTCTTCAGAGGAGTAAGAATCTGTTTGCAATCCATCCTTTGATCTGTGATCCAAAGTGTTCATTAATAATCTGAACTTTTATCAACCCCAGACTGTAATAACATAATCATGGCCGTGTCTTTTCAAGGTCGTGTGTAAGCACTACACACTTTCCCACAGACATGCTTTCAAGCTTGTGCACAAATGCCTGCACAGAAACACTACACAGTAAATTTGTTTACCTGTTACCTTCCCTCATTATAGACAAAAAATACTTGAAAAGCTACCTCATGGTGCCGTCCTACTACCTTTGTTTGTGTGTTTCTAGGTATCAAGAAAAGAAAACATGCTGTGGATAAACTCTACAGCCTGTGAGGATTGTAGAAATGCTGCAGAAATATCAGCTCGAACAGGGAAAAGAAATGAAAGGCAGATGACAGATGTGATATGGGCTGAAGCTGACTGTATGTGGAAGCAGCCCCCCGGTTAGTGTGTGTGTGTGTTTTATAGTCCCCATGTGTCTCTCACCATTTGATGTCATCTGTGTGTCCAGTGTAGTGCCTCTGCAGCTGCTCATCCACATTGAACAGGACGACCACTGAGGCGATGAAATACACCGTTTCTCCAGTGGGCAACAAGTAAAGGTTGGAGCGACAGTCTCGACCGCGGTAGCCATAACTGGACATTCAAAAGGGTCAAGGAACAAAACAAAAATAATATCCAAAGTAATCTAGTTCATACTGGATTCAACATATATACAAAATAAGCAGCCCACATATCTATTTCTGTGTGTGTGTGTGTGTGTGTGTGTGTGTGTGCGCTTCTCTGCTCAGATTTAATCTCTTCTTTGTCTCCCTTACAGCTCTCTCCCCTTTGGGTTTCTGCTTGACTGAACAACACACCGCATTCATTCATTCATCAGCAAATGAAAAAGAGAGAGAAAGAGAGAAACCACAACATAGAACAAAATAAAAATAAAACAGCACAAGAGGAGCTGCTGACTGCTTGTGTCTCAGGGTGCCAGCTGTGTGCAGGTTATTACCGACTGCAGGCTGCAGAGCGATGAGCCCTACTCCGACTGCTGCAGCACAGCACGGCGAAAGTGAGCGTCTGAACAGATCCACTCTGACAAGCGGGGAGAGGAAGACGACACGTTTGTGAGCTTCCTCTCTGAACTAGATCGCAGG
This sequence comes from Oplegnathus fasciatus, assembly GCA_003416845.1. Classification (NCBI taxonomy): domain Eukaryota; kingdom Metazoa; phylum Chordata; class Actinopteri; order Centrarchiformes; family Oplegnathidae; genus Oplegnathus; species Oplegnathus fasciatus. The sequence goes on along the minus strand of NTHP01000018.1, from coordinate 2,179,896 downwards.
CCAATCTGGATTTGCTCCCCTCAGAAGATTGCTTTTCAAAACTTTCCAAGTCACAAGCAGGGCTTTTTACTTCCTCTGAAATATCACACAGGTAGCCTCGGTCTCCACTTGCTTTTTTGAAAGAAGCCACAGTGAAAGGATACACCCAGTCCAGTTTGAGTTTGTTGCTGGGCAGGTCGGCTCTGGCCTCCAGGCAGTAGCTGTCCACCTGCTCTTTGGGCATGTACATGGTGATGGGACGACCCTTCAAGTACATTTTCACATAACCTTCCTCTAGAAAAAGCAACAGAAAGGATCAGTGAGATGACATATATGTAGGAAATACAGATGTAACTCCTGGAATTATATATATTTTAAATATATGACAGTATGCAAAAAGCACAGACATGACACTGAAGCATAATACAGTGTTATTATGATGTGAAGGGTGACAATGTTGAATGTGTGACAACATTAGAGGATGATGGAGAGATGTGATATGTTTTTTTTGCTATTAAAAGGACTCAATTAAAGACAACAAATGACAGAATTTGCCAACACAAACAAATTAGCTTTTTAACTGACTTTATTAGTCATTTCAAAAACATCCTTATGACAACAAAGAGCGCAAAAATGAACTGCAAACAATTTCAAAACTCATAAATATTCAGCGCACAGCAGAGGTTAACTGACATAAAATGCAGACACAAGCAGAGCAATGGAAATGTTATGAAAAAAACAAACAAACAAACAAACAAAAAAACCCCCAAACAGATCCAAGCTTAGAAAAGGGGATAATGAGAAATCCTCATCAATTTAAAACATGCTGACACTGGAAAAGAAATCATGCAGAAAACGTCAAGGGAACCAAAACAAACAAAATGAACCATTAATGTCCACAAATGCTGATTTTTTTAAAAAGCTCATTAGAAGAAAAGACTATAATATATAAAACAAGTTCTAAACTCACCCATAAGTCCATCTAATGTAATGGACTTATGGGTGAGATGGGAACTTGTTTCATTATTTCTTTTATTGGGTGATGCTAAAAAAAACCTGCTATCTCTGCAAATTCTTTGGTATGAGAGGGCATGTGGCCATATGGGGTTTTTAAAGGTACAGATCTGATATAAAAACATGACTTCAGCTCTGCGCTGACTGGCTCGGACATATTACAGCTCGGTAACTGGAATACATAATAATATCTAGAGAAGTGCTGCTGTTCTGTATTTCCAGGCTCGGTGAGTTAGTAACAAATCTGGAAGTACTGGCTGGGAGACTTGATGGGGCTGCGATAACTGGGTGTATCAAGGGGGGAGTACGATGACAAACTCCCTGACTTTCTCAACTGGAGGCTAAAACTTGGAGTCTTTCTGGCCAGTGGCACCTTGGCAGCACCGCCCTTTCTGGCCATGCTGGCCTTGCCGCTTTCTGAGGTTTGTTTGGGGTTGACGGCTGGACGGGCCGTTACAGCCGAAGCCACGGGGCTGCCGCTGGTCCCTGTCCGTTTGGCAGAGCGGCTGAGGTAAATCTGTACTGTGACTATAATGTAGATGGGGGACAAGAGCAGAGGAGCCGATGATGGAGAGGGGTGGTGGAGGTTGTCAGGGCCGGTTGGGTGGAGGGGGCCAAACAGGGACAAGCAGGGTGGAGGAGGTCGATAGAATAAGTTAGAAACATGTAATGGCTGTTTTTTTGTGTCACATTTAGTAAAAGCATCATGAAATTGTCAAGACACAAACTATGAGAAGGAAACTAGGGAACTCCTATTATAAACCAGCAGCATGTTGAGCGCTATCATCAAACACTGGGAGCTTATTCCAAAGTAGTCGTTATTAAGAAGTTTGGAGTAATTAAATAAAAGGCTTTTTTTGTGTTTTAGGCTTTTTTTTTTCAAGATGCTACCTCGCTGGTCTAAATCAGTGGTTCCAAACCTGGGGGGCAAGGGGTCACAAGATTAATCTGAGGGTCGCGAGACGATTAATGGGGCAGGAGAGAAGAAAAATAATGTTTTCATACACAAATTTACTAGATTCTTTTTCTGGTAGTGCTTTATTTCACAGGTCCGTAATTTCCGAGTAATTTCCAAGAAGCTTTCTGGACAGAATATGTATTAATAACTGCTGGACTTCCAATTAAATCAATTATAACTACTAGCTCGTGTAACTTGGAGTCTTTTAGTCAGCTGAACATGCAAAAATGTGAAATTTGTTTGAGATTTCAATATTTCAATAGTATTAAATTGTGTTTAAATGGAGCTTTTCTTCAGAGAAAATTCCTATTTTCCCTTTAATCAACACCAAATTACACTGTTTTACCAGGAAACTTAATATTAGCTTTTGTCTTGTGAAATACTGCACAGTTTTACCTCGTCAGGCCTCTAATAATCAATCAGATGAAACAAACAAGAGGTTTAGGGGGAGAAAATCACTCTTTGGTTAAACTGCTCACAACACATAAATATGCTTTATGCAACCTGTGACGAGGGGACGCAAGCAGACACTGCTTCATGTTAAGGGGTGTTGTTGAGAACCACTGGTCTAGATGCTTTCAAGGGTAAAAAATGGTTGTTTAAAGAAAGAATTGTCCTGTAACAAGACTGGGTAAAGAGCAATATATCCGTGAGGAAATGAGCTTTAACTCCAGTCTTTTTTACATTCTCAGCAGCAGCTTTGAGAATACTTTGCTGAAGGGGACTACACACAAACAGACGACACTTCAGGCCTTGTGAAAAAACTACAAGCAGTAAAATCAAACAGACTTCAATAGGAACTACCCAGAAAAGAGACTGAATGTGTTTGTAATGCAAATATTCATTTTGAGGGCAGGAAGATAATAAGAGCAGCGGCAAATCTACTGGCTCTCAAGTGCAGCGCAGGAATCTCAGAACAGAGGATTTAAGTGTTCGCAGAAAAACTCAAAGCGACTGCGAGGAAGCGAGTGTCAGAAATCTTCGTGTTGTTACTATGGTGACAGAGACTAAATGCCTACGAGTGAAAGCGAGGCTGTGAGCAAACACACACACGTTTGGTGAAGCAGCAGCTTCATCCGCAGTTAAACAACAAGTGTGGTGACACACAAGTGAACTGCAAACACTGCAGTCACACTCTGACGCAGCTCTCAGTGGAGGTTAGGTAGGATGTACGCGTGTGTGTTAGTTAAGTCTAAAGACAATAAAGGGAAGGTAACGTTCTCACACACACACTCTGTCAACCCACTCCTGCCCCTGTCTGGACAGCTCTCCGATCATTGCACCAAATTTTAGGATATCACCAAAAATCCAAGCAGGATATGAATTCAAATTTCAAAATAATTGTCCAGATTTTATCCTTTGCATGTACAGAGATCAAAACAAATCATCTGCAGTGTCCAGAGAGCTGTGTAGGCCGGGGGCTTTAAGGAGGAGGGGGGTGGGGGAGCCTACCTTTGCAGTGGGTCACACGTCGCATCCCTTGTAAAGGTCACAGAGAGAGACACAAGCACCAGGTGAGGGGCGGCATGGCTTCCTCACTTCCTGGTCTGTCCTAATATGACTGCACTTCCTGTTTCCTGGTGTTAATGAACAGCAGCTTCTGTCCTTAATGCTCTTAATGAATCAGTGCTCCTTCCTTAATGATCTAAATGAATCAATGTTCATTTCCTGCATGATGGTGTCCCACCCTCTGCTCCTACATGGTGAGTGATCACATTTATTCGCCTACTTGCCTTTTTCCCCCTTTGTTTCCACAAAGAGCATTTTTTAAATCAAGTGTTTCTAACTATTCTTCATGATGTAAAAGTAAAAAAAGCAATCACATGTGCTTGTGCTGGCTTGCAGCACATTTTGTTGTATCAAATGAACCACTTACCAAGTAATCACTTCATGTATTGCAAGTCTAAGCATTATATTGGGAGAATTTACTGCTGCAATTATCATTTGTATTGGTTAATTGTCACCTAGTGGCAGTTTATGTCCATGACGCTGTCCTGATAGTGCCGCTTTGAGGGAGATTATTTGTCTATAATTAATTCAAATGTCCAATAAGTGGGGTACAGTAGTAATAATTAACCCTGTGGCAGTCAGCATCCTACATCAGGTAGCAGCAGCCTTAGAGATATTTAAAGGGGGATTAACAGGGTAGACTTTCACAGTCACGTGATGAAATGTGATTTATACTGACTGCATTAACCTTTCTACCTCCTAATCTGATAGTTACAGTTTGCATATACACAAAGAACATGTATTAGTCTGTTTATATGTGTGGATCATATTTGCTATAATTGGATCTCAAACAAAAAAATATACCAAAGGTAGGCTTGTTAGGATGCAGCCTGAACTGAAGAAAACTGGAACCAGGTGTGTAAACCAAATGAAAAACAGCAGTTCAATTTACACAAAAATCAATAGCATGCTGGAGATGGAACTTCTGATCAATACTCATTTCATTTCATATTCAGACCCATTGTCTTTTTACTGTGTGTCTCCTGCTTTTTGGAATAAACTGTGTGCGAGATGGTTCACTTGTTTTGTGCATATTTCTGGAAACACTCTCCACTCAAAATTTAATGAATGGCTCATCCTGTGATTTTTTTTTAGCTCTTATTTCTCTCTTTTGTACGTCACAAATATCACATCAACTACTGAAAAGATTTAAATCTGTGAGAAAATAAGAGAAATCATGAGCTAACACTATCTTAGTAAGGTCGCAGGGTGCAGTGATCAGATAAAGATAGCTATCACAGCTTAAAGGGAAATTCTAGCATTTTTCAATATAGTCATAATGACTTTTGCTGATGCTAACTTTGCACTCGCCACCTTCGTCATAGAGATTTTGGAAACGTGTATTAAAAAAAAAAGCCAATGCATATAAATATTCCTAAAGCTTTCCAAATACATTTCAGTTTTACATAAATATTTAAAAACACCTGTTAGGCTAGTTTGGCTAGCCGGCAATTTGGTGTAGTACAGTAGATCCCTATGCAGTTAGCTACGATAGTTAATCCATGGGGCAACTTTCTGTGTTTCACTTGGACTCAGAGACAAGCGTTGAAACCATTTATGTAAAATTTAAGTTTCTTTGGAGAGCTTTCGGAGGCTTGCCACGATATACTGTACGTTTTTTTGCAGGACTCCACGTCTCCTCAGTCTCTACACACCGCCAGAGGTTGTGAGTGCAAAGTTTTTATGACCCAGTGTCAGAATGGCCACAATTATGAGAGAGGGAGAGAGTAAGTAAGAGACCCAAACTGAAAAATATCGGAATTGGCCTTTAATTGAATTTATATGAAAAAAACCTTAAATTGCACACAATTTTTAAACAACGCAGAAAGAGCTTATTAAAAAGAAAAGATGAATAGAAGTATGGAGGTGAAGATGTAGTAATGGATGAAGTGGACAGGTTACTTGTGAAGGAATGGATCACGAACAGGATGAATGTTTGACACTGAGCATCATGTAGTGAAGCCCTCAGTGGTCCTCTGTGTGCAGAAAACAGTTCAAGGCGCTGACCATCAATCAATTTCTGTCTTATTTTGGTAATATACCAAAGATAAATACATTATTCTGTATTTTGAGAGGATTCCTTTAAACATGCATTGACCTTTATCTGACACAGGGAGCCACTGAGCATCTGGTGTGTAATGGCTCTCAGTGGGTTGCATGTGAAACTATCATAGAGCCTCTAGTTCTTACCTGCATTGAACACTGGATCCCTCTGTTTGCTGCAAAGTAAATGAGTAAACAGCTGTCATTCAGCATCCTGCCTCCACATAAACCATTGATTTGAATGTGCTTTATAAGGAGATCAGCGTGTTCTCTGGTGGAAAAATCAAATCAAAACAGCCTCCTATCTTGTGTGGGCAGAGCATGTGTGAGCCACTAAATGGGGAAAGCTAATTTCAATATGACGTCCATGTTACCTGTCACTTCTTTTGCCACTGGAATTGCTGCCGGTGGATCCAGCGCGAGTTCGGTTGCCCTTGGAGTCGCCTGAATCTTTCCGCGTGAGAGTTCCCACGTGTTCGTTTGAGTTGGCTCTCCTCACAGTGCTGTGGTGAGAAGGAAGGTGGACAGAGGCAAAAAGAGAGAGAGAGGGGACGGGGGAAGCACAGGAAATAGGTCATAAAACTACCTGATGCTGCTTTTCTAAAAATGCCCTCTGGTTAAGTTTTCATCCAAGAAGAAGACGTATTTATTTCATGATTCAGCTCAGATCTGCCTCACAGTTTTGTTTAAAAAAGTGTGACTCTTTGCAACAGTGTCAGAGGGAATTTGCACCAAAGCAAAAGAGAAATAAAGAAATGTGGATATTTGTTGTTTCCTCACACTCTCTCTTTGCTCCACTCTGGTGATCTTAACTACAACATCAGTACGGACCTGTGCAAATCTGCATATTAGTGGTGCAGACAGCCTGCCTATTCACAACAATGAAAAGGCTCCATCAGCAATCCAATGGCCAGTAGGCCCAGTCACCTAATCCACCCTATGGGAGAAAAGTCTATTCAAATCCTAAAACTGGCCGGTGGCCGTTATCCCTTCTGGAGAGCCTGTGTGTGTTTGTTCAGTAAAGAGCAGAACAGAATAGAAAGAAGAGAGAGAGAGAGAAACTGTTGTTTGCTGTGTTATCCCATGAGGAATCATAGTAATTGGGCCACAGGGCATTGGGGAGGGCTGTTGTGTGTATGCCAGCACTGATGGGATTGTGACCAATCTGCAGTTTAGACTAATCCCAGACACAGACAGTAAACAACACAAACAGTGCTCCAGAGAGCGACGATTTAAACAACAAACAGTGAATATTAGCAATGAGACAAATGGTGAAAGGAAATGTCACAATTATCATGAAACTTGGTGACTGATTCAGTGACTGAAAACACTGGTTAGCATGATGATGATGATGATGTTATATTGTGACCAGTATGCTGTAACTGGCTGATCCTCTCACCTGAGGGGCAGGTAGAGAATTCTGGTAGAGCGAGACAGAGAAGACAAACTGGACAGATTGGCAGGACATCACATTGTAGGTGGACGGGACAGAAACAGGATTTAACATCATAGTTGGAAAGGACAGAAGGGGACAATACAAGAGAGAGGAAAGATGGGAAAGACAGACAACACAAAGATAAACAGAGGAGACGACTGATGACCAGTCACTCAAGTTAAATTTCAACGAAAAGGTGACGGCTGCAACTTAATGCCAAGAAGATGTCCCTAAATTTTTGAACATTCAGTGTAGGTTAAAATTCAAACCCTCAATGTAGCACAGCAGCAAGAAAACTCATTCATTAGCTTCATTTATATCCAAGCAGACACTGAAGTCGTGTGCTCTGTATTTATTTCTGGGGATTTATGAGTTTAAACAACCTTGAGGGCATTAAAAGCTTACGCAGAATGGCTATTTTATTGGCTCATTCCAGTATGTTTTGCGCTCAGTGTATTTAAATTTAACTTAAAGGCCAACAAACAAATAAAATAATGAAAGACATGAAGGACTTCTCCACTAGAATTTGTTCTAGGCATTGTGGGGAAGGCTTTGAAACAACAGTAGAGTATTTAGACCTTCATGGTGGAAAATCAACAGAAAATATAATTAATCCTTATTTGTGATGGAGTTGCATTAGGAGGGACTTGGACTCATGACTTTGGTATATCTAAAAAATCCTGGCTATGGCACCGTATCCAAGCAAAAAACAAGTCATGGCTGATAAAGTACCAAAGAAGTCATTGAAAAGTCAAATTCCTTTCGAGTACAAGTTTGAAGTTCAAGAAATCACGAAATCAAGAGTCAATTAAGCTTTAAACACAAAATTTAAGAGACAGCAAGGAAATACACAAGACCAAATCACATTTCCTGCACTTACACTGTCTTACTTGGGGTTTGTTTCTATCAACCATCCTCATACTGGTTACGTTTCAATCTGCAGAGCCATTTCTTTACTGTCCTCTCCAGTAAACCTCACGGTGAGAGCCAGCGAGCGTTAAAAGTATGAACTCTCAGTATTGGAAAACATCCCCGAGGCAGAAATAAACATACACACATGGAAAATTGAGGAACCAACGGCACAGGGGAGTTAACAGCTGTTTGGACTGGAGCTGGTCCCTTCTGTCTGCTGAGCTTCATCTGATTATGGTAATGTCATCCAGAGATGGGAAAAGGCTATTGTTCCCCTGACAGACAAGATTGATAACCTGTGCTCCACATGCATGTATAAACACACACACACACACACACACACACACACACACACACACACTGAACAGAGAAGCAGAGGCGGTGATGACAATACTGTTTCTCTGTTTATCAGCCTTGTTAAATGTCACTTGCTTTGGCTGATAAAAAGCCAGAAATGTGACGATTTATGGCTCGAATTATCTGACGTGGCACAGACGGAGAGGACAAAAAAAATGTCTGGAGACAAATAAAATGTCTGGAAAGAAAGACGTGATACATGTAAGACCTCAAACCTGGCCTACATGCAGCTATATCTGGATTTAACACCTTTAAAACAGTGTTAACAAGGCACGGAGGTTCAATAAAGCAGAAAACACTCGACTGTAGCTCAAACCTTCATGTCTATCTTCTTTGGAACACGTCAAAAGTTCCCCACAAATGTGAAAACCTCCTTAAAAGTGAAAATAATGCAATAGATAAAAGATAATAGAATAATGTAGAACAGAATCAACAACTGCAAACATATAGATCGCACAATTATATAAGTGGCTGAGGATTATCTTTATTTTCCTCACCTCTTGTTGGCTGGTGTGCTGGTGTCCTTCCTGGATCCAGATCCAGATGGGGAGGGGAGAGTGCCGCTGCCTTTCTTTGGTAGGATGGTCCCGTTGTTTACTGTGGGCCGTAATGGCAGGGTGGCAATCATTGGCCTGGCTGGAAGAAAAAGGACAACAGCAGGGCGCGTTCAGTAAATAAAATGAAGTTGAATACAAGACTATTATCAGGGTCAACTGCTGTGGTGTCATTAAGGTAACATGTGAGAGTGAGATGTTACAGAAGGCTGGTCAGAAAAATAGCATTTTTCCTGTCCAATATTATCTTGAAATCTGGTAAAAATCGACAAAACTGTATTCAAACATACTGTGGCCTCCCAGCATGCACCGGGGTAGCAGATTTATGGATATCACTCCCTGTTTAAGCATGTTTCTACAGCATTTTTGTGTTTGAGATTTGTTCCTGCAGTTCATCTGTTATCACTGAAGCAAACATGGTTAGACGGTGAGTGTTGTGCTGTGTAGGTTTGGTGAAAACTGATGAAACTTTGGTTCAGAAGAACTCCACATCTCTTGTGTATTGTGGCCAAAACATGTTTTAAATGAAAAAAAGGCCATAATTACCACAATAATCACATAAAAACAGAAAAGGCCATTTTCAATTAAAAATAAACAAACATTATTATCTTTCTGAAAGTTTCTGTATGTAACATTCAGAAAATGCTTGTTAACAGTGACACCTGTGGCCATCAACTGCAGTCAGCATCCTGTTGCTCGCATGTGTGCACACACTCTGTAGGCGTGAGCCAGCATCGGCCAAAACAGTGACGTGACACATACGAAACTGAACATGATTGACAGGCATCATGTTGACAGCTTGCTTTTCAGTAAAGTTGTTAAAATATTGATCACAGCTTGCTAGCCAGCTTCATCAATCTCTGTTTGTCTAGCTTTCACCGAGAGGGTCAGCAACGTCGGCAGAGCTACATTAGCTGGATGAAAGCAAACAACTTTTAAAATGCTTGTTTTCCGAGTGGAGTTTGGATCAATCAGGGCTATGCTAACATTGTAGCTGCTCCATCAACATTCAAAATAACGTCATCTAAATTCTGTATAAATGTGAAGTAGTATCATAGAGCTAACTAGCTAGTGTTGCACACTGTTAGCGCTGTAGCGGAGCTGAAGAGAGGAAAGGCACTTGGGAGCGCGCAAAACCGTCCCGAGTCCTCAGGATGTTACAATCAAAGTCGGGGAAGGTCTCATTTTTTTAAGTTATGTTACAATCTGTTCACACACTGGCAACAAAAAATGATTAAAAAACGATTAAAAAACAATTAATACATGTAAATTGTTACATACAGCCCCTTTAAGAATACCTGAGTTAATACTTTAGTTTTGTTTTTTCCTATAAACTTTGCTTTGTCCGCCTTCTGCCATAAAAAATGTGTAATCACTGTCCACTTGTGCAATAGAAGGAGCTCTCTCTGTGTTTGTTGTTGGTTAATGCAGTAATGTAAAGGTAATAAAAACTTAAATTGAACCATAACACTTGGTAATTTCAACTGATATATAGAGTACCAATTATTGTTGCACCCTTAAACACCACACCATATAAAATACTCCCTCTGCATCAGGCTCTTCACAGAGGGTTCAAAGAGATATGAAATAACTGCACAGTGTAATATATTATAACACACGCAAGAGGAATCCCAAATGTAATCCAAATATGAATTAGCTTAACTTAATGGTTTTTTCCCTCATTTTATTAATAATATTGTCCTGTTTCAATCATGTTTCCATACAGATGATATATGTTGCAGGAGGTGGTTTGACAGCACAAAAGAGGCATGCACACACACATTTACGCACACACACACACACACACACACACGCCACTCAGGCAAGCCTAGAATAACAAATCCAAGCTGCTGCTTTATCTGCAGTGATAAATATTTAATGGACCCCTGTTCATCCAGCAGACACACACACACACACACACACACACACACATGCATGCACACTGAGGTCTACACACACACAGACACACACACTGCTCTGTTATCTTTCATGTAGTAATTACGCAGCAGGGGCAAACTGAGGTTGTAATTTTGTTGGCATGTTAAAGAAGATGAATGTGTTTCTCTGTGTGTGTGTGTGTGTCCATGACTGTCCACATGCAGTCTGCGTGTTGAGCTTTCTGAAGTGGATCACTGTGCTTCGGCAGAAGGGAGCAGGCTGCTGGATCCCTGCAGCTAAAAGTGGAGAACAATAAGAGAAAGCAGCTCTGAGTCTGAGTCATCCTCCAGCTCCCAAATCAAACTGAAACTTCATCCGTCCGCAGTCGCTCAGGAAACTGAAACTGGCTGCAGCTCAGAATCACAACCGGTTTCTGTGTCATCACTCAAATGCATGTTTGAGGACATAAAAAGGCATGAGGTGCAGCTGATTTCACATGCAGACTTCATCGGCCTCTCGGGTGAAGATGCTATTTGAGAGACGGATCGCATCAAACACACCTCAGCTGGAAATCGGCACGCGCAGTATTGTTACATATAAAAGCACCACAAAAAGCAGCATCGTCAACCAATCTATGATGTTCAGTGCTTTCTCATTCTGTGATGATGGGCTGTTTTTTCTTTAAACGTTTGTTAGGTCTTTCCTGAGAAAACAGATGAGAACATGCTGCGTTCAGCTGTGTGATATCAGGCGGAGAGAGCAACAGTAGAAGTTAAGTAAATTTAGAGTTGTGCCTTTTACTGCACTTGTGAGGACACCTGTCATGTTGGTGTTGTTTCGCTTATTCACTTTCTTGCCGAGAGATAGATGAGAAGATTGATATCATTCTCATGTCTGTTCAATATAAAGCTGCAGCCAGTTAGTTTAGCTTAGCACAAAGACTGGAAACAGGGGGAAACAGCTAGCCTGCCTCTTAACACACATATAGCCCCTAAAAATCTCAATTTGTTGTTTTTACCCTTTAGTTTTTGTACATAAAGTAAACAAACAAGATATAACATGTTAATTCGTGATTTTTACAGATGCCAGGCTAGCTGTTTCCACATGTTTCCAGTCTTTACGCTAAGTTAAGTTAACGGGCTGCTGGCTGTAACTTCATATTTAGCGTGCAGACATTAGTCAAAGTGAATAAGCATATTTCCCGTAATCTAATCTTTTATTGTAACTTCTGGGGCTGAGGCTGTAATTTGTGGTGGGTTGCGTTACAGTGCCAGGTGATATTTTGTCACATGTTTGGGCAATTTTCAGCAGGAATAAAACAAAAATACATTGACAACCTTTTTTAATAGGGAAAAGAGTTTTAGGGGGGAATTGTCCTTTAACAGGAAGGTTACATACACAGAGGTAAACACAAAACGCATGCTTAGCAGCTTATTATCACTACATTGTGACAGTTCATTGATAACTTAAAATTATCTATGAGTTGTTGGACTCAAACACTAAAAAGAGGGATGTTGAGTGTATTTACTGCAGACACAAATGTCCCCTGGTAAATAATAAATCAGTTTCTATCTTCAGACTCACGGATCGCAGTGACCTCAGGCAGTGCAGTACTCAAAGTTACTGTGTGTTTCCCAGTGAAATACAACATAATACCAGCAGGCAGTGACTGAAATGTGCTTTTTGTAAACACGACACCAGGCCTGGTTAGTGCAGACAGACTTCACAGTCAGCCTACCTGGCTTCCCAACATTGCTGTCTGCTGAGGGAGACTTTCTCATCAAAGCAGGGTCTATACACATAACGCACAACACGTGTAAGAACACAACACAGTCCGGGAGAAGGGAGGACAGGAGGGAGAGGAAGAGGAGATCGACAGCTAGTCAGAGGGAGGAAATGAGCGGGATTTGAAGGAGACATCATCAGGAAAAAGAGAGAACAAAGTGCAAAAGGAGAGAAATGATACCTCCAAAAATGTGCATGTAAGTCAGAATGTGTGTGTTGTACTCATGAATGCCAAAGAACTGTTGTACCAGAAAACCTGCCGACCCTGTTGCTCGACACCCCGGAGGAAGCCATTAAAAACATGCTTGTGTGCGTGTTACCTTTGGTGGGTCCTCTGCGTGACCCCATGGCCTGCTGCTCCTCAGACACGTTGAGCCGGCGCACCACGTCGGCCAGAGCAGACTTTAGCAGCTGAATCTCGTCCTCTTGCATCTGGACCCTCTGCTCCAGGGAGGCGATGCGGTCGGTCACCTCCATACTGCTGGCTGCTGATGCACTGTCATCTGAGGAAACACAGCAAGCTCATGTCAGAGACGTGGAAAACGCCACAACGCTGATATATCAGGCACATAGTGGCCTTTTACATATCAAATATAAATCAGTTAGTTCTGTCCACTGTTGTGTCACAGTATTTAACTTTTGTGTACAGCAGGATCAGTCGCTAATAGTTTATATTCTCTTTAAAGGAATAGTTCAACATTTTATGAAATATTCTTATTTGCTTTCTTGTCGAGAGTTAGACGAAAAAAATTGATAAAGTTCTCATGTTTGTGTGTTCGATATGAAGCTACAGCCATAAGACGGTTAGC
>NTHP01000018.1:2149477-2166643 GCA_003416845.1 Oplegnathus fasciatus | reverse complement strand
ATTCATGGTTATTATTCATAATTTTATTTCCAGTTGGTTTAACAATTACATCCTTTTTCATAGAAATGTCTATTTTTTAAAATATACTGTCTCAGAACATGTCTTTTTCAAGGCTCTTTAATAATCAAATTATAGTGATCATTGCCAATCATTGTTTGTGTTAAAAGAATATAGGGAGGTATATAATAATTCGATTCTACTATAAACTGTTTCTTTTCTTTTAATTCATGCAGATGGAGACAAAAAATGAAAAAGAAAGGGCAAAGCCATTCAAACAGCAAACTCCTTTCAAACCACGAGCTTTTATGTTTATACACTTTCAGACTCTTTGTCTGTGAAGGCCTTCGCCTTGTACAATTCAAAGAGCTGCTTTTCTATTAAAACCTGTATTCATGAGCCTGTGTTTAATGTCGGTCTATGTGTTCTTTGAGTTTGAACTAACTTAACACATTATTCTCACCTCTCCACCTGACACCCCGATAGAGGCCAAGCACTGGCCACCAGGGTCCACTTCATTAATGATAACACACACGCACACACGCAGGGTCTCCTCCATTAAGACTTTGATGTCACAGTGGCTTGATGAAATATTAATGTAAATCACTGCTGTGTTTTCCCTGCAGACTTGCAATAACAGTCTGATGCATTATGCATTAGAGAGCAGGCATCTGGTGATTAGGCAGATCTGCAGTCCATGTTCCTTCTGAGAATCTCAGCTGAATCCTGACTGCCTGGTAACATTTTGGAAATCAGAAGGAGCTCTTGACTTCTGTAAATAACATTCTTAAACAATTGGGTACAACAGTGTTTTTAATGCATTGAAATGTGTCTGAATTGAGATGATCTGGTGAAAGCAAAGCGGTGTGTTAAGCCTCTGAGTCTTTTAGATAAACAAAAACTGCTCAGGGGATTCAGAACATCCGTGACCACAGCCTCTCCCCAAATATTTGCTTGTAGACAAAAACATCCTTTTGGTGTATTGTATTTTTATTACCAAAAAATATTTAAATCATTGCTGCAATAACAGACACATGGGACACAAGTTAAAACATTATTAAATATTATATTAAATATGATGTTCTAACTGAACAGCAAAGGTGTTTTTCAATATCATAATATCATGTAAGAAGTGTAATACTGATGCTTGTTGCTAGTGTTACTTGACAAATAATTAATATACAGTAGATTAGTCATTGTTACCAATAAAAATTATTTCAACCAATGAAAACCAATCAATTTTTCAAGTAATTCTTCAGCAAAATTTGTAATAAAATGTCAAAAATTGTGCATATTCAGGTAGAAAACCCCTAAAACACGCAGTCAAAATTTTCAAGCAGATACATATGTATACTTAAACAATGATGATCTGACAAACTGAGCTCTTGTTGTGTAAATAATTGAAATAATGTGACGCTTGAGTCTGTGTGATTGCAAGACCGTCACACTTGTTGAGATACACATTTTATGCATCACAGCAAGTATTCAGAAGTACATAATCCCATAAGGTCCAATGAAGTCATTTTAATTCAATTGGCAGAACATGCCGGAAAAGCAATTTCACAGATTTGTTTATGAGTGGACAAATTCCATTAGTGAGCTGGTTATGAATTGTTTCAGCCGGGGAGACGGGATGGTAAATTGGTGCATTAGGCAGATGGGACACTTGACGTTTGTAGCAGAAAATGGAGATCTGAGCAGATTCAGAATAGCTGAATCAACCAATTACTATTCACACAGAAACACAGCAGTTATAGGCATGTATATACACACACATACACACACAAAAGTGCCAGTGCCCTCTTTAATTTTGCTGGAATCCCTGTAGTCACTGTAACAGCCATTACAGGTGTCTTGTGATGAACAGCTTGTTGGACACATAAGAAAAGACATAGAAACACTGCTTCAGATTGGCAATGCACCGGCCCACCCAGTGAGATTCCATAATGAAAACTCCCCATCTGGAGAAATGGAGTGAAATGAAAACTGCAGGTGCACAATCTAATATATTACACTTCCAGCAGTGAAGTACAATGAGAAATGTGTCTGTCTTGGTTTATACGCTCATACATTCACTTAAGGTTTCTACTCCAAGGAAATGCTCTTTCTTTCATAACGCACCGCGCCAATCTTACCTCCTCCTCTGAGCACACGTTGACAAAGCCTCTTCCAGAGATAAAACTATATCTTAATAACTTTCTGCTCACCTGAGACGCTTTCTTTGAAGCAGCCCCTGTTCATATTCACATGCGGATGTGTGTCATAGAGTGAATATCCAGAGATAAAGCCTCTATTATCTGTGCAGCATCTGTTGTGGGTCTGCTCCCAACACTGACACAATGACAGCATGATACCATCAGTCGTTGAAGTACAATGACTGGCTGTCACGGCCGTGATTCCCCGGCTCTGCGCTAACATCCTCCGTCTGTCACCCTGCTCCCCGGTTAAAACCTCTGGGGCAAGTTAACGCCCAATAATGCGCTCACAGGCGGGACGGAAATCAGAAAAGGTCAGAGGAGCTTAAGTTTGGTGTTTGTTTTCATACAAAAGAATGTGTTTTGATAGTGTGACACTGATGTGAACGCAGCACAGTCGGCGTGGATGCGGCTAAATTTGCTCTTGATGTGACAGCACTCTCTGGGGCTCAGGTCACATGATCTCTGTCCCGAGAGTCGGAATCAGTAAGATGTCAATCTTCATTTAACAACAAATCCATCACCACATGCACCCCCGGACACTCATGTCTCTCTTTCATCCCCACAAAAGCAGATCATTACACCCCACCGGCCTCCTCTCGCTCCAGTGCACCGTTCACACCTGTCAGCCGGCTGCTTAAATTACTTTATTTCTGTCAGTCTTCTCTGTCAGAGCTCCTCTCTGACTTTCACTGTTTCATTATCTGGTCAATATGTGGCTGGGTCACAAATCCGAGACGGATCTCTGAGCCTATCTATCTGCTCACCCTAATGCATCGTGACACGCTGCTCCCTATTACCTTCCTCTGCCAGGCGATGTCATTCTGGCAGGACCACCTGCCTGCTTAAGTGCTTGTCCATCACTGCAGCCACAGGGACTCAATGAAGGGCAAATAGAAAACAGGCACTCTCTTCAGTTCATTTTTCCTGCTCTAAAATAACCACACCCGCCCCTACTTCCATCCCCACATTATTCCTGAGTTATTTACTGACCTCACTGTCATCAATAATGAACACTGGGGCGTGCACACATGCTTTGACCCATTTCCCCCCTTTTGCACTCTCATCAACCGCAAAGATCAATACACTGAAGGAGTAAAATGACTAAAATAGTCCTGGGTAAATACTTCAGATCAACACAAAGAGAGCACTCTCATATTTTGAGCAATACACAGCGACCTCATGTATAAAATATCTTCTGCAGCAGCCCTGTGTTGATCTGAGCTGTCTGGCTTTTTTCTTTATAGACTTGCACTTCCAAATACAATATAAACACACACGTGAGGATGTGAATACAGATACACACTCAAGAAAATGACGTTAAGGAAGTTCTCTCTGAGGAAATGTCATGATACCAGCTGTCTCTCCATGTGTTCGAGCACTCCTGCACACTTTGACAATCACCCACCGACAACCAGAGTGATTGATGTCTATTTTCTTTTCCCTCAGCGGTGCAGAGAAGCCAAATAATAAAGCTAAATTGACTTGAGTTCAGCAGCCAGGTTAAGCTGCGCCACAATGGGGGGTTTTTGAAAAACCACAACCAGCATTTGCAGAAAACCAACAGATCAAAGAGACAAGAGGCAGCAGGAAACGGCCTGTCACAACATTATGACAATTCCTGTTTTTCAGGGACAGAAAGGTAGCGCTGATACCACACTGCTGGCACATCTATGTCCTCGCTGGATGCAGCAAACAGCGCTTTGCCAACTGGTTTAAATTTCATAACATGAATGCATGCGGCCAGGTGGTGCGCTGCCATAGTGCCAGTTCAGCTGCGGCAGATTATGCCTTCAGGAAAGCCATTTCTTCCAAGACCAATGAGTCACACTTATTAAACAACCTGACTTCAGTCTGCTGCTGGCTCCACTAACGCAAGTCCGGACCTAATCATAATCAAGTGGCATGCAGCATTTAATTTCATGCCAAGAAGTGAAGGAGGTAGTGATTTAGAGACAGGCGGGGAGAAAGGGAGAGGGATAAGATGGAGACAGAGTTGACTGAGAGTGAACGAGGATGGGGCGGTGAATAACCTTGTTAATAAAGCAAGACTAATAGTACTGCATGTATGCTAGTAGCTCTGTGAGGCTGTACTTAGGTATAGCGGTGCTTTGAGCTAAATGCTAGTATGCTAACATGCTCACGATGAAAATGCTAACATGCTGATGTTTAGCATATATTGTTTACCATATCCACCATCTTAGATTAATGTGTCAGCATGCTAACGTCTGCTTGCACTAAACACAGCACAGCTGAGGCTGATGGGAATTTTATTAGTTTTGCAGGTATTTGGTCATAAAGCCACAAATGTGAACCTCATGGTGGCACTAGAGGAAAGGTCAGGGGATCACCAAAGTCATTAGGATTCATCATCTATAGGCCATGAATGTCTGTACAAAATGTCAAGGCAATCCATCCAATAATTGTTGAGATATTTTAGTCTGGGCCAACATCGCCATCCATAGAGCCACGCTGCTAGCATGGCAAAAAAGTAAAAATAATATGAATGTGTGTTTTAATATATTCAGAGAACAAGACATGAAAAATTTCATGCTTGAAATTGCAGCATCTAGGAAATTGCATTCTGCCCCAGGCATGACTGAAATCATCCATCAGGTACATGTCAGCAGAATGAAAAATGGCAAAACCAGTTGAGTTAGAGATTGGAGAAAGAAAAGAGAAAGAGAGAGATGGAGGAGAAAGAAAAAGTTACTTAAAGTGCCATCAATCCGGAGTGTCACCTGCAGCGAGCAGTGGATGACCTGACGGAGGTGTATTAGCTAATCAGCTGGCCAGATTAGGGAGACAGACACTTGGTTTACAAGCTGCCTCAGATGGCTCCTGCTGGACCGGGGCTTAGGGGCTATAAATAGACAGAGGTGGATCAGAGAAGGGGAAGCCCTCACACACGACCTGAGTGGAGATTAAAGAAGAGAAGACAGACAGTGCAGGGAGAGAAACACGGCAGGGAGACCTTGTTTTCATATCACATCATAAAAAGACTGACAGAGGGATAAAAGAGAGAAAGACGGAGCTGTGAATGGGTGTGTGTGTATAGGTCATAAAGAGATTGTGTCTGGGTCAAAGAGGAGCATGAAGAGAGGCCTGAATGACTCCCATGAGAGATCTCTACTGTCCTTGTACGAACATGTTAAACCTTTCCTTCCTCCCATCAGCTACATCCTTCCTGGGGTCAAACCCAGGTCAAATGGGATGATACAGCTCCCCCACCTTGCTGCTCTCACCATCACACAGACTCCCACACACAAAGCACTGACGCCTACACACACACACATCATGCAAACATACAAGAGCAGAGATGCAGGAGCCAATCATGTGTGTAAAAGCACTAATACACAAGCAGAGTATGGCTGAGTGCATGATCAGATGATGCAACTAACACCATCAGCATTTCTGTCTGCCCTTTACAGAGTCCTAAGGGACTGTACACAAATTATCAGAAGGGAGGTCAGGAAAGGGGGAGGGTTAAGTGCTTTTTTCTTTTTGCTGAGAGGTGGGTATGTCTGACTTTTTTGGGAGAGCAGAGAAAGGTATTTTTATTTTTTAACACCTCAAAGTTATATTTTAGCATTACCTTGCAGAAAAAAAAGAATGAAATCGTTGCAAATGAACGTTTTAGAGAGCACAGTGAGTCATAAAGGTGTATTTGCCGTATGCAGAGGATATGTCTCTATTTCAGGGATTTATTTTCCCCATCACACAAGTTAAATGTGACTTCTAATTTGCGCATTTGCCTTTTTTAGTAATTAATGGAGTTGTAGTATCAAAGTACTATATTTTGAGATATTAGAGGGAAGGTGCTGCAGTTCTCCAAATAAAAGCCTAATAGTGCCGGGAAGGGTCTTGCAATTTTAAAAACTGAAACATAAGATTTAACCCCTCCTTCCCACCTTAGTAACTTTGGTACAGTCCCTGCAGCCTGTCAGAGAGAGTGTGAAGAATCTGAAAGCTACAAAGAGAGAGAAAGGGGGAGAAAGAAAAGAAAGTAGAAAGACATGGCCCATTGAGGCAGAATAACTCTTTCTTAACTAACACATACTATATATACACCAATATCCCAACACACTGCTTTGACACACACACACACACACACTCTTCTCTGTCAAAGAGGAAGTGTTCACGGTGTGGCGAAGGGATTATGTTGGATATGTGGAGCAGATCTTGCTCAATGCTAGTGATCCCTAAACTCAGGGGGTTTGAGCTTAGCAGCAGGCTGGATTTGTATTCTCTCTCTCTCTCCGTCTCTAACCTCTTTCACCTCTCTCTCTCTATTTGTCTGTCTCCCTCTCTCTCTCGTGAAACTGTGGTGGGATGGGTTTCTGAAACAAGGCTAGAAATTGACTGTGGGAGGAAAAAGAGACACTGAGGGAAGGGCTGGGCAGTAACGTATATTTATTGTCTTGCTCTAATATTTATCCTCTGTTTCTCTTGCTCTTGTCTATGTTGCTCACTCGGATGAGAGATTAACTTCAGTGGTGGACTGTTTAGAAGGATATGCAGACTTCAGAGTGTGGGACATTTGGAGCATCAATATGCTAAACTGCAGCTGAAGTGAGAATGCATCCTTGTAGTGGTGTGCAATGTCCAGCCATGAAAATGATACTGACTTTTCAACAATAGCAAGTGCAAGATAAGTTTGGGTTAAAAATTCACATAGATAATGTGGTAATAGGGATGTTGGAAGACTGGAGGAGATTTACAAAATAATTAATTTGAAGTTGAAATCCTTAAAATTTTCAATAAATCAAACCCTGTTTTTGATGCTATTTATGGTTTGCATATTTTCAGCAATAGCCATTCAATATATTCACAGTGTGTAATTACATCTCTATATAGTAGTTTTTATTGTTAATGGTGGTCTGCCATTTCCATTATGCATTCGAATTACCTTCACACGTGCAAGGGATTCACAGAAAATGATGCAGCAGCAACAGCTACACAGTTCGTGCTTTAATCTCTCTCCCTGCATGCAGAAAAGGTCAAAGCCTTTAATGGCCTTTAAATAACTTTTATTCATCAGTTCTTCAGACGGGCGCACAGTGGCAGAGAGGGCTGAAGGATAAGCAGGCCTGCACACTCAAGTGGGATGATTGCTTGCAGTGTGTCGTCACTGCTGCTGGGCCAAACAAAGCAGAAGTAGTTAAGCCCACTTTGGACAAGGTTACATTACTGAAGCTCAGTTAAACAGCAACATTTAGAAGTTACAGCAATCAAAAGCAGTTTCATGATAGACAGTCAAGCAGGGTCCTGCCTTAAAGAGGAACTACACACTAAAGTATTTTTTTTGCCCTGTACACATTATCACATGGATTCTTGTTGGCATATGATTAATACAGCTGATTTTTTCAACATATTGTACGTACAAACTGCAGCCGACTTCTCCAACCCCTCCCTTACTGTGACTACCAGCTCTACGTCTTTGTCCACACTGAGTGTCAAATCATGAGGGTGCCATATTTTTTTCATTCAAAACTTCGACAAGTTTGCAGCTATAATAAGCCTGGTGATATTCTACATTTTTCTTTACTCAACCAATCCCATTATGAATAATACTGTAAACAGACAGCTCCAGTCTCTGAATGACAATGGAGCTCTTTGCTGACTCATCACAAACAGGGCGGCAGTTGTTACGGCAATATTCATCAAAACAACAGTGTTTTGGACTTTATATGACATCTCTGTCTTGAATTGACAAAAAAAGTAACAAACGGCTAAAGAAAGACACCCTTCTTTTCGCTGTGACTTTTAGGGAAGAAACAGACCACAGACGCACTAAGTCATGCTTGGCAGTGACTCCAGGCTCTGACACAAGCCTCTTTCTCCGTCTCAACCTTTCTGCACATAAAACAGGGCTTTGTCCCTCAGTAACAAACAACCAGGAAGGAACAGGAGGCGGGGCACTTGTTCTCTCCAATATGTGTGTGTGTGTATGTGCACTCATGTTGTTCCATCCAGTAACAGTGTTGTTATGGGAGACCAGATTTCCATGGTGTGAGAATGGTCTTGCACACATACAGATACACAGTGATAGAGTGTGTGTGCCAGAGACTGTCACCATCCTGAACATCAGCCAATCGTATATTTGCCATCTGGAGGGGGGGAACATACAGTGACACTAATGGTAGCTGAAGAGATCATTACACAACTAGACTGAAGAGAAATATTAAAAAACTGATTTTAGTTTGATTTCTGGTGCGTTTCTATTCTTGAATTCTACCCTCCAATGCACTCACACTGCTATATACAGTATCTGTGATGTTCAATGCATTGCAGGAGTTATTTTGTGATGATTTACTACTCTGTGTTCTGGCTTTCCACTCAACCAGCCATGTCTGCTTCTACATGCAGTCTATTTTTATAAACAGAGCTTTGACATCACCCAGAAAGCACACCTGAGCCTGTCACACCCAGCTATGTTTAGCTTGAGTGAGCGATAAACCTCACAAGGCCACCTCATTACATTGTCTTCGCTCTCAGCGGTCACAGTGGGCAATTCCTCAGGACAGGTGTCACTTCAAGCAGACTGTACAAGGGATGCTTTACAAATATTCTTCTTGACTCAGTTATGAAATTACATGCTTCCAACATCTGAGTCGACAAACATGCAGTTTGCTATGCTGTGTTTTTTTTTCCATGAATGTTGCATGAAAAAGTTTTCTAAATACATTTGAGTAAAGAAGTAGTCCTTGCAGTTGACGTTGTTCCCCATTTCATTTCTGGTTGATTTAAATAGTTTTGGGAATTTTGCGGTGTCCTGAGTCATCATTTAAATTCTTCCCATAGCTCACTGATTGGACCAGTCAGCTTCTATGCAGCTTCTGGGCTTAACTGATTAAATCTAAGGATAGACCGAGGTCTCTAAATCAGTGGTTCCCAAAGTGGGTTCCTTGAAGATGGGCCAAAGCTGCCGCAAGATATATCATTGACACATCATGTTTTATGTTACTTTTTCAAACGTATCAAAACAGAAGAAAAAAGCAATAAACATCAAAATCACCATATTAAAAACTGTGTTTAACATGCAGTTCTGTTGCAGCTACTAATAACATGACAACTCACAGTTGCTGGTTGTCATAGTAACACACCACGCTTTCAGGAGCTCAGTAGTCCGAAAAACAGTGACCTTTAGGAGCCGCGACGGAAAGATTTCATACGGTGAACACAAATAAATACACATACATCTCAGCCCTCAACACAGTCTGACAGGACTGAATCTGAGCCCACCAACAAAACTAAAATTACACTCAACAAGTAGAATGAGAATGGGCCTATATTATTTAACTTAATACTCAATATTTAATAATATCTAAAATTGGTAAAAACCAATAAGCATCTGTGTATATGCATGTTATATTGGGGGTTGGGTGGTCATGACAAAAAATTTCCTTTGGAGGGGTGCCGTGGTCGAAAACAATTGGGAACCACTGCTCTAGATTTAGGCCAGAACAGCAGCTGCAAAATTAACAGTAAGACAGCTTTTAGTTTTCCATTCAAAAAAGTGAGTTGTACTCTTTAATGTAATGGGTCTTGCATTCAGGTCTGTTGATGATCTTTACTGTCAGCAGAGAGATTGGCAGCTTTTAGCTCTTCTATGGTATTTCTGGCTGCATAACTGTTGACCTTCACTGTAAAAAAGTCCTTGCTCTTTGATTCTGAGAACAAAATGTGACATTTTCCACTGATGTTTATGATGAAAGCTTTCTGAAATCATACTTAATTGTAGCTGCACCAGAACTATTGGAAGTTAAAGCACATCATCTAGTTTAAAACAAAAAACACCATAGCTGGCCAATCAAAAGAAGGTACATTGCAAGGCATTTTTAAACTGTGTTAAAGCGTGATGGACTTTTTTCTTTAAACCCTCATTGAAACTGACAAATTGACAACAATAGAGTGGAAAACAAATCAAATAATCATGTCCATCCTCTCTCCTCTCATCTCCGCACCTGTGTTCTTGATGAATGTATTTTTAATGGAATATCTAATGCGATTCTCCTCTTTTCCCTCTCCATCTGTTACAGACAGGCTGAACACATGCAACGGGGGATACACACAAACACATGCAGAGCCGGGGCTTTCCCCTTGGTTCCTCCATTAACAGCAGGTGTAAGAGACCAATTAGGGTGCTGAGCGGCCTCTGGGAGCTGCACCATGGGCACCGAGAGGTTAATTATATCTGTTCACATCACAACTGGCCAGATGAAATCCTGGCCAGGGTTTAAAGATGAGGAGCGACCAAATCAATGGGCCGTGGCTCTAGGCCCACGGGAGACAGTACGCTGATGGAGATGATTACCATAAATATAATCGAGCCAACACTCACCTTGTCACAGTAATTGAATTGATCTTTAATTAATCTTAAACGGCTTGGTGACGTACTGTGGGATTAAAAAGGCAGATTTATGCACAGACATTCATATGCACAGATATGCATGTGCACACATGAATGCGGACACACATACCTGCGCTCACGCAGACACACACTGATGATCTGTGCTGGAAATCATTTGCATGCTAATTTGAAGCACATTTGAATACCTGACTGCGCTTTACAGCATCTTCATATGTAGAAATTCATAATCGAATCCCTCTTTTCTTCCTCTGTGTCTCTCTGATTGGACAGGGTAGCTTTGGTGATACTTTGAGCATCAAGCAGACTAAAAATAATAGCATCTCCTTGGGACTCTGCTGACTTGTGTGATTTATTACTGGTCGCCCTCCCCCACAGGTAGAAGACGATGCTCTGTTGAGCACATTTAGTGTTACCATGCAGAGTGGAAGCATCCTACACACTTCTGTTTCTGGCTCTTTCATGGTATTTTTATGCATCCCTGACATCCTGTTCAAGGACTCAAGGATGCAGCCTGCGTGTCTCCTCTCCTGACCTTGTGATGGTATGCACACACACACATATAGTGAACTTGAAGATGGACACACACACACATATAACCAGAGAGTGCTTCTCCCTTTCATGTTTGACTGCCAGAAGCATTAGTTACACACACACACGCAAAGTCAGTATATATATTTAGCACAGGAACTCACACACGCTTGCTTTACATGCCTGATTGTTTTAGTGGGTCATCGGATGAGGCTACATGAATGTGTGTCAGTGGAGGAAAAGACGAGAGAGAGAGAGAGAGAGAGAGGAAACACTCAGACAACAAATGGCATCTCCTGCCCGCTGGCTCACCAAGAGGCTGTTTCCATGACCGCGCTGATGCTGACCTTGTTTCTGAATAAAACGCAATGTATCACAAGGTAACCACACCACGCATTACAATATTTGTGTAACCGAAGAGGACAAAATGCTCGTACAATGTACAAAAGTACAATTGCCAGAGAAAGAAAGCATCAGTTCAAGTTCAAATGTCTGCAGAAAAGGAAGAAAGTGCCTCTGCCTCAATAAGGCAACAGAAAGTCGTGATACTGCTGCCAGAATATTGATAAACATATTATGATATATTGTAGTATTGATCATTTGTCCCACCCCTACTGTACAACAATGGTTGAAGTTGCATTCAGTCCTTAAAAGGGGAAATAGTAATAGTAATTTTGTTAGTATTTTACAAAGTGTGGATTTCATTTGTGCAAAAATGACATTATGAATGACATAATTGGCAACTATTTTGATATTCAACTAATCGTTTAAATCCTTTTTCAAGCAAAAGTGCAGAAAATTCTCTGGTTGCAGCTTCTCAAATGTGAATGAGAGTTGCTGCTTTTCTTTATTTTCTATAAAGGAAACTGAATATCTTTGGGTTTTGGTTTTAAACTTGGGCTTTGGGAAATTATAAGTTGCACTTTTGAAAATGATGATGACAACAATCTTTAGTTGCAGTCCTAAAAAATTAAACATTATCATAATATTTTTGCTCAGGAAGCAGATTATGAAGATGAAAATAATTACTCAGTCACTCAGTAATTAGGTCTTATAGATTTGTGGGGCAGAATTGGCCTTAACAATCCCAGTCTGTTCACTGACATTGCTCTACATGTATGCAGATACTCGACCGATGTCAGTAATCTTTATAACTGGGGCTGTACACATTTCTGCTAGAATGTCCACCTCTGCTGCTGTTTGCTCCTCTGTATCCTTTGATCCTGGCTCAGTACGATCCTGGCCTGTGGCCTAATCTTCCTCTTCTATGCAGATAAATTCTCCTCTGTATACAGTATATATATATATGTACAGTATGTATCTATAGAATGCCCTACTTACAAGTTTTAAGGCAGAAGATTCATGAGGAGAGCAGGATGCCAATGTAGAGGGCTGCCACTACGTGGACACTGGACCGCTTTCATTACGTAAGTGGCATCATTTCTCAACTGGCAACAAGGGTAGCCACAGATCTGCTGGCTCCCACAGAGACACACACACACACACACACACACACACACACAAACACACACAGCTTGACTCTCCTGCAGCACAATCTGCTGTTTTAGACAGCACACCACAGAGCCGGAGACGCGGGGTGTCTGCTGCTGTAGCCTGCTGCATGCACTCAATATAGCTGTAACATGTACAGGTTTAATGAGCACACACTGTCACTCTGTGTAACTGTTAGCAGCTAATGGCTCTCTATTCTGCGGCATGAAAGAGAAAGTGAAAGGCGAAACCCTTATCAGGAGAAAAAGGAGAAAAAAGTGAGGGAGATAAGGAGCAGGAGGGGGGGGGCAGCGTGACTCGTGACTACAGAAGCCCAAACTGCCCCGCTCAATATCTGAATGTCTGGAGATAAAAAAAAAACAGAAAAGCACTCTGAGCTCCACTTGGGGCACTCACACAAGATCAAACACAGAGCGTGAGAGAGTCTGACGCAGGGATGACGGGTGAAGGGAAAACGGAGGGAGCTTGAGAAAGAGGGAAAGTAAAGCAAGGTGAAGGACAGGGAGAGCCAGTGTTAAAAATGGATGAAATCCAGCGACATGGAGGGAGGCTGGAGTGAGATAAAAAGAAAGAGAGAGTACTGTGTGCTCTCACTGACACAGCAATAGGAAATCAATGTCAACCTTTAAATGAATCAGCAGCAGTGGATGAGTTATCCCACTCAGGTCGATATTTATTAAACTGCCGCTCCGGTACATGTTACAGTTACAGATGAATAATGGCAGTGAGACACATCATTTCCTAATACTTCCCCCTCTCACTGTTTCTCCATTGACGTTTTTGTGCAGTTTTACGTGAGTGGAGGAAATATCAGAGTGCAGGTCAGCTTGCCGGAGGGTTTTACTAGGCATTGATAAATAATGTCAAAGAGCAGGGAAGGAGGTTAAAATGAGGAAGAGGAGTGGATATTTTCAAGCTTAAAGTCAGTGCATAAGGATTTAACCTCAACAGGAACAGGAACTACTTTGATTTCTCACTTTAGGAAGCAATTTTTGACCTTAAAAGGTCCACAATTTATGATAAATCAAAGAACATAAAGGCTCTATCAATACTATTTGAACTGAAGTTTCACTGCCTCCAAAAGTCAAACTTAGTCCCATACATATAAACACATATGCCTCCGTCTCCTCCTCCCTGGCATCCCTCCTTGGCTACTGTGCTTGGTAACGTGAGCGGGGCTTTAATCCTAATCCCTCTACACGTGCCATCATCAATCAGGGTTTGGATGGAGATACCTATAGATGTAGAAGCCAAGACGGGGAGGAGACTGGATGGAGTCGTGTCACCTCTACTGTGCATCAAAATACCTCCAACAAACATCAAACGAGCCTCCGTCTTTATTAATTTCCCCTCTCCACCCTGCATGCCTGTCTCATCCATCTGCACTCCTACTGGTTCAAACTTCCTTCCTTTCTCTGCTGGTTTTTGCTCCGAATGTCTCAGTATCCCTCTTCCCTTCTTCCCCATGCCCCCTCAGTTGTCTTGCTGGCATGTTTTGGTGCCACCATGGTGCGCTGCCACTGGCGGTAAGGTGAGGGCTGTGCCAGTGTGACTGTGGGTGTACAGTGTCAGTGTGTAACACAGAGATAAAGGGATGTTTGATCCAGATCTGAGCAGACATCATTAGCTCAAAAGGTAAAAGAACAAATCTCGCTAATGAATGAAGGCAAGTGGATTTGTCTGGATGGAGAGGCTGGGTGCTTTGAGATGAACATGAGTGTGTGATCATCAGTATTACGGCGCTGTAAGTGAGCCGGATTTACTTGTTAACAGATTTACTTATTAACACATCAGGAGCTTTTGATGCATCAGGAGCTCATGAACAAGGAGTCGCATTAACTCATGTTTTTGCTCTAATAATTGTGCATGTTGGAGCTACACATTTCATGCACTCAACATAATTGCCAATCATAGTCCAGAGCGTAGCCTTTCAAAGGTCTTTACAGTTTCTACCTGCCATGCACCTGCTGGCTTCAGTTCTTTTCTGTGTGATATGAAAATCAACTTGTGAAGATTCAAACTTGCTGCAGATCAGAGCTGAAACAATGAGACAATTAATTGATTAGTCAATTGACAACAAATTAATCAGCAATTTCGATAATCCAGTTATTGTTTAAGTCATTTGTCAAGAAACAAAACTAAGAGTCTACAGCCAAATATCTATTATATCTATTTAATATTATTTTAATATTTACCACGTTCATCTTAGCTTAGCATGTTAGCATGCTAATATGAGCTAATTAGCACTAAATACAATGATGGGAATGCATTTAGCTTTACAGGTATTTGGTCATAAACCAAAGTATTAGACAAGTTGAGCTTTTGACTTGATTGTGTTACAAGAAAAGTCATGGGAGACATTACAGTCTGAACCAAAGTGGTGGACCGACCCACCAGCAGTGCAACATCTAGAGCCGCTGTGCTTGTGTGGCTAAAAATGTCAAATGCTATTTTTGGGTTTGGAACTTTTGGTCGGACAAATTTGAAGACTTGGGCTCTGGGAAACTGTTGTAGGCATTTTTCACTATTCTGTCATTTTATAAACTCAACGAATTATCAATTAAGCAAATAATTACATAAACAACTGATTAATCAATAGTCTACAAAAGCCATTGTAATCCATCAAAGTAAATATTTATTTACTGTAAATGTTATTGTCTCTTGGAGATGCATTTGTGAGTAGACGTTTAAAACTCTCCTTGATGCTGCATTCATGGATGCTCCAACATTTGGGTGTCAAAAAGCATTCCTTTCAATTTGTAAACTCAAATTCAATCAATTAGAAACACATGAAATCAAACTCCAAAGTTATGGTCGGCTTTGGATAATGTTTGGTGGTGATGTAACAGCAAAGTAGGGAAAACAACCAGGATGGTCCTTTAAAGTGATGATAACATCAAATGGACACTTTCTTTCCCTTAAAATGAGCAAGAATCCTGCTGATCTGATATAAGAACATCGGTAAATTCTATAAAAACAACAGCAATCTCATTACCAGGCGCACAGCACAGACTAATTCAATCAAAAGTGTCCTCTTCTTCAGAACCAGCAGATCCCAAATGTGATTTCATTGATTTAACACAGACAAAAAGCTTCTCTAAAGGATTCACTTCCTTCTTCAGCTGCAATCAACGTGTGTCTGAGTGCCTAATGGGGCTAATTTTCAGTTAGCCTGAGCTATCCCCGACCTCCTGAGGACAAAGCATGCAGCCTGCGCGTGTTTCTGCAGTTTAGCTGACCTAGTCTCCGAACATTAGTCTGGTTGGATGCTCCACAACACACGGGCCGAGAGAGAGAGGGAGAGGAAGAGGCGAATGAATGACATCACTGACTTTTGCTGTGAGTGGATCTGGGTTCAGCTGGACGGCAGCGGCAGAGCAGTATGATGTCAGTTTGGCCTACAGGCCCCACACACACAAGCACACAAACACACACACTGGTCCTGCAGACGAGTGAGCACACTCCCTACGTACATACACACACCCGCTGTAGCTTTCATACACTTACATACACTCACACACATCTTAACTAAGGATCACCCAATTAAGCAGTCTGTTGGAACAACGAACAAGGCGCTGCTCCCTTGCCGTGCAGTTAAGTGTGTTTCAAATTTGTGTGTGCGTGTGTGTGTAAAGGAAAGAGAGAGAAAGCAGGGGGTTGGAGGTTGGAAAATCCCTGGCAACAGCCCCTGAGCAGCATGTCTTATTTCATCGGCTTTCTCTCACAGAGGAAACATGACATTGTGAAGGATTACAAACAACCTCGCTGTGTCTGACAACTCACAGGCTCTCCCTCTGGTTGCTGGTCATGACATGGCAAGACGTACAAGGGGGATCTTAAAAAAATTAGTGTGTAAACACAAGCTAACTAAATGTAGACTGAGTGGACGAAGTGTAGTTTGGATTCTCCAGATCTTTGGGTAAAGAAGTCCAAATTCAAAGAAGTTCCTCGACTGCTCTGACTAGACTTCTCTCACCTGTCACCAAACCACTGAGCTTAAAGCGCGACACGTATATACTGCAGTGCTGTAATGCTGCACTGTAATTTGTGAGATTTTTAAAGGTCAGACGTTTCTTCAGAAGAAGTCGTAGAGCTGTTCTGATACTGTACAGCTGCTACACCTGTCTTTCAGGTCAATCCAACCGAGCTACCTCCGATGTTATCTTTGGCACTGTCAGCACATAAACAACACGTGAGTAGAAAAGGTGCAAACCCACTTCTCTTCTCTTCCCTCTGTTACTTTGAGGTTATCAGAGATCAGCTCGTATCATTGTCACATATGGGCAGTGGTGGAAAGTAACTAAATACATTTACTTAAGTACTGTACTTCAGTACAATTTTGAGGCACTTGTACTTTACTTGAGTACATTTTCTGCTACTTCATACTTCTACTCCACTACAGTTCAGCAGTGAAAATATTGTACTTTTTACTCCACTACATTTATTTGACAACTTTGTTTACTTTGCACATTCAGATTAATGATACAAAGTATAATCAACAAATAAATTATGATGTAATATCATAGATTATGGTAAAGCTTTATTGATTCTGGGGGGAAT
>NTHP01000018.1:2133379-2149464 GCA_003416845.1 Oplegnathus fasciatus | reverse complement strand
CTGATTCTAATACTTTTGTACTTTTACTTAAGTAAACATTTGAATGCAGGACTTTTACTTGTAACAGAGTATTTCTACACTGTGGTATTGCTGCAAGATCTAGAGTACTTCTGCATACTGTATGGGATAGTGGCTCTGTTTTCTACTGTAGCATGTAAACCATGAACTGGATTCAATCTGATGCCTTTGTTACTTATTCTTGTTTCCTTGATACTAGTGACTTTACACTGCATACCATCAGAAATGAAGCAGACGTACCATCTTTAATTAGTAATTTATGGACTTCATGTACCAAGGGAAGCCGTCCAGGTGCAGGAAAATAGTTCATATCTCTCTTTTCCACACTGCATATATAAAACATTATAGACATATTTCACTTTTGCATGATCTACATCTCAACTATCAGCTTCTCTAACTCGTCCCTGTCTCTTTGTCTGCATCTCCTCCTTTGTGATTGATATAAATTTAATGAGGGAAATCCATAAGGGATAAAAGCTTTTAACTGGATTCACCTCATCAGTGATTCATGAAAATAGTGAGGTACCCAGTATCCATGGCGGGAGATACCTCTATGTAATTCCACATCTATGATTTGCTCTGTTAGACAACCGTATTCCCTCATCCCATCGACTGCTAGTGCTTACACAGCGCAGTAAATATTATTGATTTTTTCATTATTCACCAGTGGCAATTACTAGGTTACTCTATGCTTCAACAGTGATAGCTTACATTCGCTAACCACCACACAGTCACTGCAACTGGTAAGTACACACTGAAAAATGTTGGACCACCCTCCATATGATAAACATTTCTTTCGTTTAGCAGGTTGAGTTAAGCTCAAATCTGCATTACAGCCTGGGTCAAAGTCCCTCTGCTACAGGAGTAGTCTCTGTTAGAGACACCGGTTATTGTGTTGGGGATAATCCCCTTTGTGTAGGGGGCTCACTAACTGTAGTTTGTCAGAATGCAGACAATGATGGTGCCAACAAACATACTGTAGAGCCTCATTCAGTACATAATTGGAAAGAATCCTTCTGACATGTTGGACTGATATAAACTTATGCACCACTATCAGACCTTTTTGAGCATAGTTTTGATATTTTTATCTAACATATGGGTTTACTTTTAAAAAGAAGAAACTAGAGCTTCTTGGAAATGAATCCTAAACTGATGTCATACTGATGTGTCATGCTGCTTTACTTCTTCCCTGAGTCACCCACCCATAACATTAGCAGCCTGAAGTATGGTTTCTCCCCGTGCCAGCAAATAAATTACAATAGTGCAGCAGGCACATGAGCAATAGTGTCCTGTTCTGTCATTCCCGTTCTGTCTCATTCTGCAAACTGATTCCAATCCGCCAACAGGGGAGAAATATATTCATAACATACCCCTCCTCACATCAAGCAGAAAAAGAGTAATCAGGGCAGCTGCTGTGAGCAAAGGACTGCTCCTCATCCTCCCTCCCTCTTTGTTTATTAGCTCTGTTGATGGCTGCTGGCTCACACAGGCTGTTGACATTATTCTGGCCTTGATTCCAGGAATCTCCTTTTAATTCTACAGTGTGTTGCTTTTTGTAAATGCCCTCTGTCCATATGTTCAAAATCAATGACCAAATCTCTGCCAGGTTTACAAAAAAAAAATGAGGGAAATGTCAAAGTCATGCACAAGAACATAAAGGCTGAACTCCTTTCTCACCAAAGCCCTGAAATAGCCCATGTCCGCAACACAGACACACACAAACACACACCTCTGCTTGGTGTCAAGTTTAACCTGTCAGCTGGTGACATGTCAAGTCCAGAGAAACAACATGCAGCCGAGGGGGAAAGAGGGGATGGGAGAGGATTAGTTAGTTTTACCGTTGCAGAACTGTAGCAGTGATGAGGTGTCATACAAGCTGCTGTAGCTGGAAAACCCGTCCTCCATTCTCAACCTCTGCTCCGCTCCTCTCTGCTCCCTCTGTTATCCACCACTCCTTCGCTCTCCTCTCTCTCTCCTCTCTCTCTCTCTCTGGTGACTCCCCTCCGTTAGTTTATCGCTCACTTGGCGTCCAAGGCGCTCCCTCCATTCACTCTGCACGGGTCAGGCTCCCTGGGTGAGTCACCATGGCAACCCATTCACTCCGATTATGTCATGTGAACTCCAACCCCTCTTCTTTTCCTCCTCTTTTCCACCCCCTCCTCTCACAAAAAAAGTGTCCTGAACTACAGCAGAAAACACTCCCTGCTGAAGAATGACTGCGTCGGACCGCCGGACAGACACACAGACTTAAAGTTAAGAGGCTGCTGGTGGTTTTGTTTCCCCCTGTGCTCGTCCTCTCCTCCCTCCTGCTCCTCTTTTCCCCTCCCTCTGTTCTCCTCTCGTCCTTCTGTCTTCAGCAGGGGCAGCTGTGTGTCGTTAGCTCTCGCTGATCTCCAGCAGAAAAACAGCTTTAAGAGGGCTTGAGCTGAGTGTGTATGTGTGTGTGTGTGTGTGAGTGTGTGTGAGTGTTTAGATAATGCTCGGGACAGCCCAGCCTTCCCCTGTCACACAGTGTGGACGAGTCAGAGCGCAGGGGGCTGGGCCTGTCGGGTAGATCCTCCTCCTCTCGCTTGGTGGGAGAAGAGAGAGAGGAGGAAAGGAGGAGAGGAGAGGACAGGGTAGGATCGGAGAGGAAATGAGAAGAGAGGAAAGAATAAAAGAATAGAGAAGAGGTGAGGAGAAGGGAAGGAGGAGAGAGGAAAGGATACAAGGAAAGAGGAGGGGGAGGAGAGGAAAGGAGATAGGAGGAAAGAGGAGGAGAGGAGAGGAGAGGAGCAAGAACAAGAAAGGAGGGGAAAGGAGGGGAAGAGAGGAAAGGAAAGGAGATAAGAGGACAAGGTATGATAGGAGAGGAGAGTTGAGGAAAGAAGAGGAGACAAGAAAGGACGAGAAAGGAGGGGAAGAGAGGAAAGGAGAGGAGAAAAGAGGAGAGGGGAGGAGAGGAGAGGAAATGAGATAAGAGGACAAGGTAGGCTAGGAGAGGAGAGGAGAGTTGGGGAAAGAGAAGGGAAGGAGGAGTGGAGAAAGGACGAGAAAGGACAGGAGGAGAGGAAAGAAGAGGAGAAAGGAGGAGAGGAGAGGATAGGACAAGGTTGGGTAGGAGAATAGAGGGGAAGAAAGAAGAGGAGAGAACAAGGTCAGGTAGGAGAGGAGAGGAGATTTGAGGAAAGGAGAGGAGAAAGGACGAGAAAGGAGAGGAGAAAAGAGGACAAGGTAGGGTAGGAAAATAGCGGAGAAGAAAGGAGGGGATAGGAGAGCCAAAGTAATAGGAGGAGAAGAGAAGAGAAGAGGAGAGGAAATGAGGAAATAGGACAGGACAAGTTGGGTAGGAGAGGAGAGGAAGTAAGAGGAGAGGAGAGGAGAGGATATGGTAGGAGAGGAAAGGAGAGGGAAAAAGAGAAGAGAAAGAAAGAGAGGAAAGGAGAGGTGGGTAGAGGACAAAAGAGGAAAGGAGAGGAGAGGGTAAGAGAGGAAAGGAGAGGAGAAAAAGGGAGAGAAGAGGAAAAGTAGGAGAGGAAAGGACATGAGAAGACAAAAGAGGTGAGAGGAAAGGAAAAGAGGAAAGGAGGCAGGGTATAGCGAAGATGAAAAGATGCACAAATGAAGGAAACCAAACCACTGATTATTTACCAAAATGTGCTGTGGGCCACTCAGTCAATATATAGCAGTTATTAGAGTCACCACATTATTGTACTGCTCTTCCACACATACACACCGACACAGTCACACATACTGTATGTAACGTCATGGAGTCACATGGGGACACGCTGTAACAAACCAACGCCACATCTTTCCTGCAGCCAAACATTCAGACTGAACACTGCCAGGGGATCTCTGCTGTGGCTAAACATGATTATCATTCTGTCCTCTGTCTGTCTTATCTGCCGCGCTGCAGACTGCACAGAGACCGAGGGATCCTTAAAACAAGGACAAGAGGGGGAGAGAGTGAAAGGGAGACTAGGGGATTGAGGAAAGAGAGAAATAAATGGGGTAGAGGGGGAGGGGATGGAGGAGAAAAAGAAAGAGAGAGTGCTTGAGGAGGGTGCGGGGTATAGAGAGAGGGAGCAAATTAAAAAGTGAGCCGGGTGGGAGTTTAGTGAGGGGAAAAAGGGGGATACCCTAAAAAAAATTGGGTGCTTCTTGATTCTAGGGGTTTTGTATGTGCAAGTGAGGGGGGGCCTCTTTGCATTATTTATAATTCAAGCTTGCAGGGAAAAATAATAAGCCTGAAGAAGACAGAGTCTGTGGCCTATATTCACGTCTGAAACATTCCCCCCCTTCTTGCTGGATCACAAGACGGAGCCGACAAAATTACACAAAGGCGGGGATGCTCTGAAGACCAGCAGTGGGAGAGACCATGAAAGGATACACTTGTTTCTCTCAGTGTTTGTGTAGTAGCCCGGCAGACGTGGTATAATCCTTCCGTGTGAAGCTCTTTCTGTGTAGGTATCTCACGTAATATCTAGAATAATTTCTGGTTCAAAGGTGGCGCGGCTAGATTTGACCTTTAACAGGAGGATGAAAGGGATGCAGCGAAGCACCTTTTAACGGTTGATCAGTTTATGGTTCAAGGCCTCCTCCGTGTTGTTGACCTCCGAGCTGCAGCCTTTGTGTTCTCTCCCTCAGGAAAACACTGCACTCTGCTTCACTTATTACACAATAACAAAAAGCCACCAATAGATCCACCAAGCTCAGTGGCAGCCGGGATTATGTGAGAAAACAAGGTGCTCTTTGTAAACCGGTGTTGCATTTGCACACTGCAGTAGTTGTTTTGTAAAATCACAAGGATATTAGATTTCAAAACACACAGAAAGTAAGATCAGGTGTTGACCTTCACACCGTTTGTACATATCACTCTTTGTCTGCAACTGCAGTTGATATTCTTATCTACAACTAAAATGTGGAAAAATGCACCAGGGTATTTGCGTTTATTTAGATAATATGTAATCACTGAAATGTGATGTTTTTAACCACCAAAAGGCCTCAACATCCAGTGTTTTGATTCAGATACAGAAAGGAATTTCATGCAGAGCGAGCAGGCAACACACGCTGTAAACATCCTTTGTGTTTTTGCTCTGAGGGCTGCGAGTCACACTGGTGTTTTGTCTGAAGGGGTTCAGATTATTGCAAATCTCATTCTGGGGCAGATTTGGGGTCTAGATTAGGGGCAGGTCTGGTTTTTGTGTGTCTGTCTCTCTGTGCATATGCTCACGTGAGAAGAGGCAGCTAAAACTGGGGTGTATTCCCTCCAAAATCCCCCCTCATGGGTCCCTAAACCCCACCTACCCAGCGGGTGGCAGGTGGTGGAACCGCTGCTGCTTCACCCCTCCTCTCTTCACACCTCCCTACTGTTCCCCTCTTCCACCACCCATCAGTGAATCCAGAGGGTGCACACACCCACACACCCACACACACACTTACAATATAAACAGGATAGTGCTGTGCAGAGCGTGAGGATATGTCCGCAGCCTACAACATGCAATCTGTGAGCCCTGTCACATGTGCAAACTGGGGCAACCATGATCTAAACATAATTATTTATCAATGGATTACTTTGTAATTCATTTGAACATCATAAAATTACTTAAACTATTTTTAAAATTTAAATTAAGAGCACTTTAACAAGGCTTCCTCACCTGCCCTGCTGACTCTGTTTTTACAGCTTTGGTTCTCAGGAGGCACTTGAGGGTCACATTCAAACTGAGCCAGTTGTTCATTTCTTTTTGTTTTCTTCCAAAGAGAGAAAAGAAACTGCTGACATTCGTTTTATCCACAGATGATCAGTCAGTCTGTCAGTGGGCCAGGATTATACACAATCAAATCCAGAGCTGAGGAGGAAACAAGGTCAATCCTCTGTAGGATCCAGCCACCATCTGTGTGCCTGTCCTGGTTATTGGGCTCTTTTGTGCTTTACACCATGAATTAATCCAACCTGGGGTTTTAATGATTCATATAAATATTGAATTCAAAACAAAGCCTGGGGACACATGTAATGTTTTACGGTCAGTCAAGCTGGACAGCTAAAGACTGTATCCAGATCTTTATGAAAATGTTTTTAGGCAGCTGTGTGAAAGTTTGCTCCAACTAGTTAAACATTACATTATGCTAGTGCCGGGAAAGTTGCCAGATTTACCAAAGTTTTACAAGGGCTTCTTGAATGTCCTTGTCAAAATATAAGGAAGTAAGATTTAAAAAAAAATGAATACATTGAAATAACAAGATTTAAGAGTTCATAAATGCATCTCAAGTCAAACTTAACACTGAGATTATTTATTTTTCACTCAAGTGATGTGAAAAAGGAGAGGTGAATGTGTGAAATCTAAAATGTAAATGTGGCATCAGGTAGCAAAGGTCACCCAATCTGAGCCAACAGGAAAGAGTGAGCAGAATATCACCGTGAAGCGTTACTCATTTATTTCCTCGGTGATAACACTCACATGACGTTCAACAGTCTGGTCATTATGCCAACTCATGTCTTACAGTGCAAGTTACAGTGAAAGAGTGCAAGGCTGATATTAACTTTAAGTATGACAATTGGTCTCAGCAACTATTGGAGGGATTGCCATGAAATTTTGTACAAACATTCACACCATTGTCAAGTCAAAACCTCAATTTGTCCACTACTTTGGTTTTTTAAATAATATGCTAACACGCTAACTAAGATGGTGAAAATACTAAACATGACACCCGCTAAACATAAGCATGTTAGCATTGCCATTTTCAGCATTTAGCTCAAAGTACAGCCTAACAGAGCTGCGAGGATGGATGTAAACTCTTATTCTTGTTTTTTTATAGACACTGAACAGACACAGAACAAACAATTATGACAAAAACACTGAATCGTAAATGTCTAAATCTATTGTATATTCTCAAAACCTCTCCTACCCCCTCTATACTTTTAAATCTATCCTTGATACTAAACTGTCCAACTTTCTGGATTAGGGACATAAATGTTTTATCTTTTCATATCTTATCTTACCTTCGGCTTTGATCAATAAAACCACGATCAATTCTCAAAGCGTGACAGTGTGACATCTCATAACAGTAGCTATGCTATTGATGCACCTTGATGGCGAGAAAAGGCCAGACCAGCAGAGGATGTAATACTGTCCGTGACTGACAGGTTCACTCTTTCTAATAACTGTCTGGACAGGAGAGCAGAGATAGAGGCGAGGGGGGGGGTGTAGAATGAATGTGAGAGGGGAGAGTAAATCAGCTGAGTGACTGTTGGAAATACATCA
This sequence comes from Oplegnathus fasciatus, assembly GCA_003416845.1. NCBI lineage: Eukaryota > Metazoa > Chordata > Actinopteri > Centrarchiformes > Oplegnathidae > Oplegnathus > Oplegnathus fasciatus. The sequence goes on along the minus strand of NTHP01000018.1, from coordinate 2,142,205 downwards.
TTTCCCACCTGCTGGAGAAAATAACCTGTCATTACTAATACATGCTTATCAGAATGGGCGTTGAGTCCAGATTAAAACACATTTTATGACACTGAATTATGAACTCTGTTCCCCTCACATCAGACATTGTTAGCTTAAAGTAAAGAGACTGTCTACGTTCTGTGTGTCAGGGATTTCAGTTATTTCATTTATCAAGGTCTAGTCCGACACTAAGAAAACTGACAAGCTACTATCTGCTGTGTGTGTGATCAACTAGAATCCATAAAGAAGAGCTGTTGAAAGTTTTTGTCGTCATGAATTATGTGGAGGAAATGTGACCTACTTTCAATGGGGGAGAATCCAACTGAGTGATAATGTTTTGTTCACAGCTCTGCCTCAGAGAATCAGGCAGAATATGAGGACTCTCTTAGCAGCAGAGATGCTCGATTCAAACCCACAACATGGTACACGATCTGTGACTTATTCCAGCAAATCATCTAGCTCCTTACCTGCCCTCCTTACACCATTAATGTAAGAAGCTAAATAAGAGTATGAGTCTACAGAAATGTTAGCGGTTCTATGACGCTATAGGGCCAGCTACATGCTAACTATAGCATGCTAACAAGCTCACAATAATTATGCTAACATGTTGATATTTTGCAGGTATAATGTTTACCATGACCACCATCTTAGTTTAGAGTGTAAGCATGCTAACATTTGCCAATTAACACTAAACAACCATCCACTCAGGCTGAAGGGAATGTCATTAGTTTTGCAGGTGTTTGGTCATGAACCATAGAATTGGACAAATTAAAATTGTGACCTCATGATGGTGCTGGATGAAAAGTTGGGGGATCACCAAAGTTACAATTCATCCAGAAGTGGGCATGAAGTGTGTAACAAATTTTATGGCAATCCATCCAATAGTGAACCTGCTGGTGGCGCTACAAGAAAGATCAGAGGATCCCCGGAGTCATTAAAACCCTGTTTACACATGGTTTAAAATGCGTTTTGGTGATCCGGACACAAGTGGAAAGCTGAGACACATCGGCGTTCACACCTGTGTCTATCATGGGTCTCCAAGGTGTCCAGCTGACCACTTGTGTTCAGATTTCGTTACAGCCTACGTCACTTCCACTAGAAGGTCAAAGGGCCCCGCACACAGTTATTACGTCAGTCTGTCGCCAGACAAGCATCAGATTTGTTTTGCACGGGCTAGCTAAGAAAACAAAAATGTTTCAAGCACTAATATACATGTACGGGCTGTTCCAACTGTTGTACATACATACTCTCCATGTTTTCGAGCGTTGGCGCGCTGTCACCAAAACAATCGCCACATCCTGCACTGATGACGTATTTTCCTTTTACGTCCTTGTCGGGGATGCATCAGGATACATTAGCGTTTACACTAGAAAAGATATGTGTTCAAATGCATCCCAGACCACCTCGGCAAGTGGTTTGAGTGATCTGATCACAATGCGTCTTGGTGGTTGTTTACACTTGTATTAAGTGCTGTCCACTTATGATCCGATCGCCCAAGGTGCATTTTAAAACCAAGTGTAAACAGTGTCTGGGAACCATGAATGTCTCAACCAAATTTCATGGCAGTCCATCCAATAGTTGTTGCTGTCCATATAGCCATGAGCATGGCTAAAAATGTTCAGTATAGAATATCATATTGTATGCAAACATGTATCCAAACTCTACTTCTAAAATTGAATATTTTATCTAACCGAATGAAAACAGTCAGCTAACAAAGACTGTGTAACATATTTTTGTGGCATCAGTGCAGAGAAACAAGGCTACAGGATGAAAGCAAACGACAGCGACACACTGCAGTGCACTGTTGCGGGCCACACAAGCAGCAGCAATGCCAAATAATGATGTTATGATTCAGGAAAAGTGGGTCACCACTTGTGTTTTTAGTGCAGTCTTTTGGTCATGGTCTCTAATAGCATTATGCATGTAGAAATCCCCTGCCAGACTCTGTAATATCTACAAAGACCCACATTTACCCACATTTAAGAATTTTAGAGAAAGAGGGCGTCGTGGGAATGTATTTTGCAAGTCTCACTGTGGTGCGATAATGCGTTTGATTCTTACCCCACTAAGTAAAATGGGTAAAATGGATCTGATTAATGCTTGATCAGCACTAAAATGATTAAAATAAATCAGCAAATACAAGCCCCGATGTTGTGCTGCAGCTACAGCCATTGTAAGATAAACAAGTCTATGCTTATTGGATTCAAGGTGAATGATAGTGAAAGTGTTTGGTGGCTGAGGCTTAAGAAGACAGTCATCCTGTCCCCTGTTAAGCCTCTATGGATGCCATGTCAAGACAGACTTTATGGGGGAGAGACAGCGAAGGCACGTGAGTGTAGAAGAGGAGAATCTGCTTTTAGGCTGTAAATAGCTCCTAATCCTGAGGCTGTGGAGCAGCGTTACATGTCCTACTCCAGCTCCTCTTTTCTGCGTGGTGGAATATATAATCCTGTCAATCGCAGATAAAACAGCACTGAGGAATCATAGGTCACCAAACCACTAGGCTATTTATATATTAAAATATGCTTCCTGTTCCTATAGCTTCATTGTTAACACTTTATCTTGACTGACCGACGTACTCTTAGTGTCATCAGAGCATTCAGTTTTGTTGCTGTAAAACCAGGAAGTGAGTCAGCATTTTTGAGCCACTGCTTCTCACACCCCTGTAGGGCTTTCGATTTATACAAACAATAAAGTCTGTGTTTATGCCTCACAGAGTTTCATGATTTGTTGTGTGACGCAAATCACACCTGTCACTTTTTCTACTGTGAACTCTGAAGCTGTACTTAGAAACATTAGCTTATCCAGTGTTTATACTTGACATTAACTGACCGTCACTGGCTGTCATTGGTACCTACAGTATGGTATATCTCTAAATCTAAATCCTGACCCTGAGCATCAGTAGTGCCTTAAAGGAATGGTTCAAAATTTGGGGAAATACATTTATTTGCTTTCTTGTTGACAGTAAGATGAGAATATTGATACCACTCGTATGTCTGTACGCTAATTGTTAAGCTACACCCAGGAGATGGTTAGCTTAGCTTAGCATAAAAACTGAAAGCAGAAGGAAACAGCTAGCCTGGCTCTGTCCAAAGGAAACTAAATCTGCCACCTCTAAATGTTCAGTCACTAATTAGCATGTTAAATCTTGTTTGTTTAATCCGTGCAAAAACCGCAGTGTGAAAACGACAAAAGTTGTGGTTTTACAGGGAATTATGCGCCAGACTATTCCTTGACCGGGATCAGTAACTTCCTGCAGCCTCCACTGGTTGCCTGGCAACCTCATAGTGACGACAAGACTCTGGGTAGAGAGTTAATAATCTGGCACTGATTTTTAGAAAAAATCTTAGGGTAGACTCAGGCTAGCTGTTTATCCCTGCTTGCAGTCTTTAAGCTGACCTAAGATAACCATCTACTGACTTAAAATTTAGTGGACAGATGTGAAAGTGGCCTCTTCTCATTTAAGTTTCAGTAAAGCCAAAATGTCGAGCTATTCCTTTAAGTTTAGAATTCAACTGATGGTATGATAGTAGCCTACCTAAGTGGATGCTAATTGAATTAGACCTAATGATGTAACTAAATGTGAAGTGATAGTAAATTGAATCTTTACTGAGTAGTAACGCTAAACAGTCCAAATAAAGTGAGATTGAACGACCTTTTAAAAGTAAATAAAATTGTTTAGGTGAAACTGAGTATCAGACAATTTAATGGTATCCATCCTCCAAATGTAGAATTCCTTAAAAGGTGAAAATGCAAACTTAAGATCAGCCGCAGATGTTTGTATACAATATGTGACCCAGTTTTAAGAGTTTTCCATCAAAACCAACTCCCGCACAGCACTTTATCTTCACAATGTGCTTTTCACATTTTCTTTTACTGAACATAACCACTGTGACAAACAGCTATCACCTCTGTCTCTGTTGCAACTGCATAGTAGGTCCCTCACCGAGTCTGTGTCCAGAGCCAAGTCATTTTTATTTATATAGCCCCAAATCACAAATCACACATTTGCCTCAAGGAGCTTTAAAATCTGTGCAGCATACAACACCCTCTATCCTTAGACCCTCGATTTGAAGGAAAAACTCCCAAAAGAAATCGTTTAATGGAAAAGTGCTCCTTCTTCCAGGATGGAGTGGGCGGACATACAATAGATACGGTATATGTGCAGAGAGCAGGATTAGATTTTCAGTGAGCACACGTGAACACTTTGAAAGGGCCGGCATGAACAGAAAAAAAGCAGATGGACCGAAAGGGGAACACTGAGAGACATGGAGACCTACTGTGTTATTCTGCACAAAAGTATGACATTCCTCATTCACATCATGCCACCATATCAAATCATATTGTGGGCATTACTTCATTGCTTCTGTGTAAACCTTTGATACCTCTTCCCGCCTCCTTCCTCCCAGCCTGACCTCCTCGCCTTTACGCTAATGATGCCATAGTAGTGGGGAAGAAGGGTTATAAACCACACTGACTTCTCTACATCTCATCTATATGTTAATGAGGCATAACTTGGACACAGAAGTACAACAGGATTGGTGTAATTCAGCAGATTGCACTCCTTGGAAATCTATGATGTGATGCTGTGTGTGGCCATTAAGAAGCAGAAAACAGCACCTTGCAGGTCAGTTGGAGGCATTGTAATTTGTCAACCCTCTACTGCTGTGAAAATGAACCATTTATCTTAAGGACGGCGATCTAAATCCACCTCATCGCTACAATGAAAGTCCAACAGCGCCATGGTGTGTAATATGGACACACACACTGTGTATCCCAGAGTGTGCAGGGTTGTGTGTTCTCTCAAGCGACGACAACATTAATCACATCTGACTTGGCTGCTGAAACATCCATGTACACCCTTCCCCCATTTCCTGAACAACCAAGAACTCTGCTCTATTCTTTCTCTCTGTACAACCCTACACACACACACACACACACACACATATATATACAGTATATATGCATACCGCTTCAGCACACAGTGTTATCTTTCACTTGCTTTTCATGCACCACCTCCCACAGCCTTATACTATAAATTCTTGAATGTCTATTCTTTCCATTTCATGTCATTCTTTTGATTTTACTGTACATTTTTTCCTACATCAAAGAACGTTTCTTCCTGCACTTGAAGGTCTCTCCCCTCCTGCTCCTTTCAAAGTCAGAGCAACTCAGTCCTCCAATCGATACAGCCTAAAATAAACTCTGCTGAGGAAACCTGGCGTCTGCTGCAGAGTTTACTTTAATGCATACGTTGTGGCAGTCATGCTCCTCCCTGTATGTCTCTCTCTCTCTCACACACACACACACACATGAAACTGTAGGTGACTGTGCTCAAACTTGTGTGGCAAGTGACCCATTTTCAGCCAGTTTGCTAACATGGGGAATAGGTTTAACATCAGCAAAGCTACTTGTCCTCATATTCAGGGCACAGATGGAGGGCTGACGTCAGCAGGCCATGATGCCGTCTTCATCTCTCATCTGCATTTGTGAACGCACTCACTCTAGCATGCCCACACACACACACAAGTCTCCTTGTACAGCATCTGTACTGCAGGCGGTGGTACCTGGATCTTGATGGTTTTCTGTCACATGAAGACTTGTCAGCTCCCATTGATGCTCCCATAAATCTCAGTTACATGACACACAGCAGCCAGCGCTGCTTTTCATTTTTCACCAAACTCATCTCCTTGGAGACAGCCACTGCCTCGCTCCTCGCCCCTTGCCCCTCGCCCCTTCATCCCTTACCTCCCATCTCCCTTACTCCCCTTTCATGTCCCTTCTTTTGTCATATCTCATTTTCTCCACTTTTGTACCTCATCTCCTTTTGTACCCCCATCCCCATTTTCATCCTCTTTTCCAATTCAACTTCCCACTTTTCATGACCCTGTGCTGTTCCATTAGCAGTACCACTATTCATAAAATGTGCTAATACTGCCACCTGCAGGACATTTGCTGAACTGTTGCTGTTTATTTTTGTGTATGTGTGCGTTGTGTATTGAAATAAAGAAAGCTCACTTTGGAGCTGAAACAGTAAAATCCAACTCTGACTATCAGCGCCTGACTATATCCTGTCATTGCATTGTTAACATTTTCTTCCATCGAGCCTAAACTACAGTAACAACAGACCTTTTTCACTTAACACATTTTGACATGTCACAGTAGGACAAGACAATGTGTAAATAATAAAATTAATAATGGCTGAATTTAATTTACCTGCTTCAGTTTCAGGGTCATGCTGGCTCACTGTCACACTGTCAGGGCTTACAGGGACACTTGAATAGAACTGAGCCACTGCTAATGTTATTAGTGACACCTGTGCTGTTCCTGCTAAGACAAGTAAGACATGTCTGCTGTGAAAAAGACCTATTGTCTAAAACAACTTGTTAAAATAAAAAATGATATTTCATTCATCAATACAGATCATAATTTGAAAGTAGCACACAACCTTATTTAGGCAGTAAGAGAGGTTTTGATATTATTTCTGACAAAATTTGGGCATAAATGCGGTCTGTGTTTTGCTTCAGGAATTCAGTTTACTGAAACTGAACTTGAGACCTTCCCTGACTCTCCGGCTACTAGGCTGCTTTTCTAAACAGTTTATTTCTCCAAGTGCTGTTTCCCTTAAGTACTGTTTCCTTTAGATAACATCTTCATTCCCACACATCCTTGTTTGGTTCACCATTACATTGACATCTTCGCACACAAACATCTGTTCTTACTGTTTGACCCGTATAACATACTGTTTGCTATAATGTTCAATTTTAAGATCCAAAGGTTTCTAAAAATACAAAATGTCTGAATGAAAATATTAAAATATGGCACAAAACATTTCAGATTTTTCCCTTTGATACATCAAACACTTGTAAAAACTGGATAAACTGTTGTCAAGCAGTGTGAAGAAAATGACTGCATGTAGATAAGGAAAACTGCAAGTGTAAAGCTTGAAAATTACAGTAGCTACTGTGTCATTTTATCAATTTGTGTAATCTACAGGACAGGAGGACACAAAAATGGGAGCAGCACTGAGTTTAAGGCGTTTCGGTGCCAGTTAGTAAATCACAGTAATTTAGCTTTGATGTAATTTCCTGATAAATCCATTAGAGTATGATATGATAGATAATGGAGGTGTGGTCAGCTGCCCATCAAATACAATAACCACAATCTTGGTGGTTGTTGCCAAGGCAGCGGGGTCTGTAATTGACAACATCAAACGGTTCTCATACTGCTGAGTCATGTTTAATTAAACTGAAAAGGGACTCATGCATGGACTGAGCCGGAGAGGAAAGGAAACAGGAAAAAGAGCAGATAAAAGGACAGGGAGAGAAGAGATAGAGGAAAGGGAAAAGAGACTGAAATGTGAGTGAGTCAGTGAGTGAGTGAGTGACTGACTGACTGAAAGAACAGGACAAGGGGAAGGTTTCTATTTATAACTGATTGTTTCTGTTAGTCTGTCAGCCGGGCGGTAGTGAGGCCTTCAGCTCCTCTCTCAGCTTGGCTGCACTTGTGGGAAATGACCCTTCACTTAATGCTTAGCTGACACACACACACACACACACACACACACACACACACACACCATGCAGTTACTCTCGCACACACAAGCAGACACCTGCACTTACACACAACACATCTTTCTACCATTTGTCCCAAACAACCCTGGAACAGCCAGGTCACATGCAGCATTATTGTATCCACAAATCTTTCTCACAGGGACGCTGGGAGAGACTGACAAGAGGTACCTTCTGACCTCCATCCAGCCTGGCCCCTTTTTCTCTAAACTGTCTCTCTCCTTCCCTTGCTTCTCTACATATCTCTGATGAAAAACTTCTGCAGAGTCATTCTGCATTATTTTGATGAAACCAGAGGGGATTCTCTCCAAGTTTCCATATATGGGCCCAAACTGAACCAGCTCCTCTTTGCAGCTGAATACTTGCTGGGTGAGCTGTCCCAGTGGAGGGCTTAGACTAAAACAAGATGGGCCTAGAAAGACCCCCCCCCACCTCCCCTCCCTCAAACATACACAGAAAACACACATATGCAGACACACAAATTCAAACAATTTACAAGCATGTACGCACAGATACGAACCTCATAGATATCTCTTGGACACAGATGGAGGCACATGTGTAGAGTCATGCAGACTCTGTTTTTTCTTACCCATGGGTAGCCCCTCACAGTCAGACATGGCCACGGAGAGAAGAGGATCAGGACAGTGTCTTCTCTTGTCAGCTGAGTTTCTGCAGCCTGTTGCTTCTCCTGAATCTGCACCTCCTTGTTTTTGCTACAGTATCTCTGGTCAAACTCTGTTTTAGGCTCCAAACTGTCAGACTCTTTCTCTGTTTAGCTTTCTTACTTTACTCTATCTCCTTGTCCTCCCCCTCTCTCTCCCTCTCTCCACAATCTGACCAGTGGCCAGTGGATGTGCCAATCAAAGATCACACACTGTGCTATTGGACACTAAATTTGTAACCAGCAGTCCTCCCTTGGGATACTGTTTCCCTTAGATATGGCAGGCCTTCTTAAATATGATTTCATGCACATTCTCATATATCTACAATGTACATCTGACCACTAAAATAAAATAAAAGAAAGAAAACTGTTTTTTTTTTTAAAGAAGGCAGAGCTTTCTCCTTACAAACTCACATTAACATTTTCAGAACTGCAGTTGTTTTCCAGTATACTTTTCTACTTATCCCTTGAGCCTGTAACAGAAAACACAGAAAGCTCCAGTAAACTTCTTATCCCTTGAGAGACAGGTTGGCCAGAACCTGACATTATAAAAGCTCAGTTTTTTTTTTTTTT
>NTHP01000018.1:2057385-2119416 GCA_003416845.1 Oplegnathus fasciatus | reverse complement strand
GGGGGTATTGTTAAGAGGAAAAAGACACGAGGATCTGCCTTCTGGGCCTGAGAAAAGGGAACAAGGAGAGGGAGTGTTTCGAGGATCCTTCTCAGGGGAGAAAAAAAATGAGGCCTGTTGGGGAGCTCGGCCTCAGCTGTTGAGGAGACAGAGACATATGAATATAAGCTCTTTGTGTTTAAGATGAAGGACGGGGAAACGGCCTTCCTTTCATATTTATATAAAGAATATCAAACATATTTATGGCAGTGCTCGGGACCCAAAGGGATTCACTCTTCGCCTTTTAGCACAAAGCTAAATTCATAGTTGTAGCCACGGCTGTTTTAAGAAACTATGTATTTTACCAGATTCTGCCCTTTCCATCAAATCACAGATGATCTCAGCAGTGGAAAAGTTACGTCCACATTAACGAACCTCCATCTGTCAGCAATTTCAAATTAAGACTTGATGATGTCTTTCTCACACACACACACACACACACACACACACACACACACTCATGTTATTACACTGTGTTCGTCTTTGAGCTGTGCTGCCAGTTGGCTTCTTTTATCAAACTTAGTTGTGTCTTTGGCTGCAATTCTGTTTTGTTTTTTTCTCTTTTGAGGCATATTAATGAGCCCATGTGTTTTTAAATACGCCATGGCACAATCTTCTCTTCTGGTTGTTTAATCACTTAAAGCAACAGTTCGACACTTTGGGAAATGCGTTTATTTGCTTTTTTCGTGGCGAGAGTTAGACGAGACTGATACCGCCATCACGTTTGTAAGTTAATATGAGGCTAGCGCCAGCTAGCTTAGCTTAGCATAAAGACTGGAAATGGGGGAAACAGGTAGCCTGGCTCTGTAAAAAACCCACCTAGGAGCATCTCTAAAGATCACTAATTAATGCATCATATCTCGTCTGCTTAGTAAGCGACAATTCACCATTTTACAGGGAGTTATGTGCCACGCTATTTCTTGGCAAGGAGCAGTAACTTCCTTCTAAAATGGCGTTACCTTTGGACTGAGCCAGTCTGTGTGCTCGGTTAAGCTATCAGGCTGCTAATTTATAAGCATTTTCCCCAAAACTATGCTTGAACTGTGTAAAAAAACTAAACAAAAATAAACTCAGTAGCTGTTTCTGGACAACTTACAGTTTTACAGAGGGTTATGTGCTGGACTATATCTTGGCTGGTAGCAGTAACTTCCTTAAGACTAACTTGTCGTCAGCCAGAGATTAAGTCTCTGCAACGAACAAGACATAACATGCTAATTAGAGAGCTTTAAAGGAGCTGCTAGGCAGATATTTTAAACTTTGGATAGAGCCAAGCTGCCCATGATAAACCGGCTGCTAGCTGTAGCTGTATATTTACGGGACATGCATGTGTGAGAGTGATATTAATCTTCTCATCTTACTCCCAGCAAGAAAGCGATTACACATATTTGCCAATGTGTCAAACTATCAACTAAACTAAACCACAATAACTAAACTAAATTAAGCTAAACTAGGTTAAACTAAATTTAAAACGTTTTCCACGTGTCCTCCACCCAAAAACCACATTTATCCCATTTCAACAAAACCCACAATATGGCGAAATAATACACACACACTTTTTTTCAGGTCTTATCACACACACTTCGCAGCAGCAGGGTTGACTCATGGCACCTCCTTGTTAAGCTAAAACATTCCCTCCTGGTGTCAGCCTCAGCGCCCAGGCCTCTTCACCCTGAATCTGTGATTAAATTCACAAAGCGCTGCTATATAAACAGTCCAGCATCTGGGGGACGGAAAATCTCACCACAGGAACGCAGCCAGTCATTCTGTTATTAATATTTCATAGAGCTGAGAGGAACGGCGGGAGGGGTGAGGGGGCTGCAGTGGAGCGAGAGGAGGCGAGTTGAAGAGAGAAAAAGTGAAGGACTTATAGTGCTTATACTGAAAGACTACAAAAGTGGGATGAAAAGTTTGTACAAAAATGACTTTATGTGACTAATCTGAAAGTATGTTAACAAAAGTTTTTTTAATATAAAGAATTCAAAAGTCTGACTTTTAGATGACCATGCTGAAAGTCAAAAGAACTAAACGGAACATTTCTTATGTAAAGAATAACTCGATGTAATCCCAGCACTGTTTTTTTAAATGAACGCCGACTGTGCTTTCTGAGCCAGAGACATGCAGGATTAATCCCACTTTGTTGGTCTTGTCCTCTCATTCCAGCTGCCTAATAAACCTGTCAAAACAGCCTGAGCGGGGAGAAACACCCCACCACCACCCCCCACTTCATTTTTTTTTAAAGATACAAAATGAAAACAGAGGTGTAGACTGTCTGAGTTTTCTCTAAAAGGGGGATCAAAAAAGCCAAGCATTTTCTCTAAGAAAAAAGGTCTACAAGAGGGCCCACTGTACTTTATAAAAAGCAGCCTTCATTCCACAAGCTCTTACCTCTGATTATTGATGGAGGCAGGTTGTCCAGGTGCAGGCCAGACTTGTAGAGGAGGAGGATGTGTTCAAAGGCCTCCAGCGTCTGATTGATGTCGGCTTTCAGCTCCCCTGGACACACACAATGCATTAAATCTGGTTAAAGATCTAACCTTCTGCTGGCATAAAGTCATACTCATGCAATAGGGATGATTTGTTTTTCCCCTCGCAGCGCTCTCCTGTCTAATCCCAGTCGTGTGATCTCAACAGGTAACAAATTGTATTCATTACCGTGTTACATGTCATGAAGCATCTTGTCGAGCTCATTAAAAGAAAGCACTTAGGCCGAGGCGTGTCATTACACGACTACAATGATGGAATGATTCGCTTTCTGATCTTCAATAGCTAACGTCCCCGTCATGTCAAGACGTCTCTCGTCCTCACCTGTGGAGTTCATGATGTGGTCTACCAGGTGTGTGAGGCCGGGCGGGGCCTGGTGAGGCAGCAGGTAGGTGAAAAAATACCTGAGGCAAAAAGGCAAAGGCAACTCATTGAGACAGAGAGACAAGCCCCATCACATAGTTCCCACAGAACATGACTTGTCTCACACTAGTGTTAAAACAAACACAGTCCATAAAGCTGTCAAAAATCTGAAGGCTTTTTAAACAGAAAAGACTCCCTTTTTTTCCAATGAAACTACCAATTTATTCATCATACCTCCTGCATCTAACTGCAGATTTCCAGCTGTGTGTCTTTACTATCAACAACATTTTAGGCGTCAGCTGGGCCTATATTTAAGCAATCATCCACGTAGCTGCTGCTCCATCCATCCATCACACGTCTATCATGCAGTAAAACTGTCACTCTTCTTACCGATAGGCGTTGTAAATGTTCCTCTTCTCACTCAGACCCTCACACACTCCCCGTGCCGAGCATGGCAGAGTGAAATTTCTGTGTGGAAACTGGAGGGTGCAGTCTGCGTCTGTCTGACAGGAGGTCTCCTCGGCGCTGGCGTCATCCAGGTCTGTGAGCTTCAGCTCGCCGGACACTGTGACAAACTGCCGGGGCTGGAAGTCCAGCAGAGCCACGGAGCCCAGAGGAGACTGGGACAGGAAGTGGAGGAGCCTGACCAGGTCCAGACACACCTGGGAGGAGATCAGACATGCCAAAACCGGATCAGCTGGATTGATGACTATTTGTTTAAGTGCACAGAAACGTAGTCAAAGAGAAAGTCACTCAGAAAGCAAAAATGCACTGTTTCCAGCTCTCCAATGTGAGGATCTGAAAATTCCTTGCTGTTTTACATAATTTTAAATTTAATATTTTTGAGTTTTGTAATGCTGGTCAGACAAATATAGTAATTTCAAGATGTCACCTTGGGCTCTAGCAGCTTTAAATTGGACATTTTATAGATTAAAATAGGGCTGACAACTAACAGTTATTTTCATTATCATTTACTTTGACGACTTCTTTCTCGATTAATCATTTGGGCCATACAATAAATAATAAATAAAAAGTCCAACACGATTTCCTAAAGTGCAAGTTGACATATTCAGACAGCTTGTTTTGTCTGTTTATTATTATAGAAGACAAAAGAAATCAGCAAAAACTATAACTGGAAAACCTGGAATCAGACTTTCTTTTTCTTTTGCATTTTTCTTACAAAAAGTTGCATAAGTGATTACTTGCTTATCAACATTGTTGCTCATTTTCGGTTGATTGTGTAATCGATTAATCAAGTAATCAGCACTACATCAAATGACTAATTGATTAATAAAAAAAAGTCAGATTAATCAGTAATGAAAATAATTGTTAGTTGCAGCCCTACTTGTATCTCAAAAGTTGGGTTAAGGTTTTGTGTTTTAACAGATATTAGTGGATTACATGATTCCTTCTGCTCCTTTTTGTCAATTAAAAACCCTTAAAAAAAATGTTGGAATAACCAAAAAATTCTTGGTGGTCAAGCTAAAAACTGACTTGTTGTTTTCCTGAAGAGTTGACACGCAGGACAATGTAATTAAGCTTCATTATATAGCTAAAAATGGTTAAAATATAAAAACCTGCAGCCTTACAAAAACAGTGTTATTTGCTTTTAAGACATTTCACCAACCACATTTGGGAGCCATTTCCTGAGACTGTTTTTATAGTACTCTTTAAATCCTATAATAAAAACTGAAAGCGAAAATAAGTAGGCTACTAAAGGCAAAATAAAGGCATTAGCCACGCACTGACAGAGCATGAAATGATCCTGTCACACTACAAACATAGCTGCAGTGTTAGGTAATGCTCCGAGTCTCTCGGACGTCATTTGGTGGGATCGAAGCGCTGTAATAACAGGACTGGGTGAAACCAAACACCCCTGGATTACTGTAGCCTGCACAGATGCAACGTAGCTGAAAGGGGCCGAGCAGCTCAAGGGGGGTATTATGAACGGCTATTTGGGTGATGCAGCAAAATGAGGCCCATAGCTGAGATGATACTCGCAGGCTGTGATGTTACTTTTGCTAATCCAGAAGCAAAGCATGCATGCTCTGACATTTTTTTTCTCTTCCACCCATTCTTTCTTTCTCTTTCAAACACATCCATGCATGAAGACACACACACACACACACACACACTTGGATCCCTGGAGTGTAAATTCAGCCTCTGTTGACTCCCACTGTGAGCATACCTGTGATGGGGGTTGACTAAATCTCTCTCTCTGTGTGTGTGTGTGTGTGTGTGTGAGAGAGAGGGATGAGATGGCATTCCTAGCCTGCAGTGGATTAACTCCAGGACCCATCTCCATTCCTACCACGGCCTGATCAAATACACTGAGGGACAGATGTCGGACCTCCAGGAGTTTCAAATGTCCGCCTCCCTCATCTTTCAACCTTCATCTCAATAGCAGTATGCCACACATGCAACGTGTGTGTGAGAGACTTTCAGCCTCCCAGTGTGTAGCGTAAAAGATAAATGGCAGAGCATGTGTATCGACAGCTGAAAGTGTGGACTAACGTGCTTACCCTGAATCTGTCCTCCCAGGGACTCTGGAGCAGCTGGATCATCTGGAGAGGATTCCCCTGCTCCAGAATGACTGTGACTCTTCCTCCCTCTCCCCCTCTTCCTCCTGCATCTCCTGCACAGTGACCTTTGAGCTGTGGGGGGAATAACTGTGGTTAGTCACAGCACTTGAACTCCGCAGAAATGAGGGGCAGCAACAGGCTAAAAAGTGTGTAAAAGTTCTGGACACGGGTAAATTAAGAGGACATGATGTTCCGCCAACCCTGTTCTCTGCAGCTCACACTTGTGACAACAAAATCACATTAACCTACAGGGGAATGTGCTCTGTCTGTACACTCTGTCAAATTAATCGATTGAGCTGTTGGACACACACACCGCTGTCACACGACCGCTGGACGTGAGAAACAAACACATCCGTTTAGTTCAAACTGGATCTAAATTGGGCTGTGATGGTTTGAGTGAATAAGCACTGGGGGTTTCAGATGCAACCAGGGATAGCAGGGAGGACAGAGGCACATTGTCTTGCTCTTGCAAAACTGGACCCAAAGGTCAGAAGAGGGTCAGTGAATTTAATTTAATTACATGGGAAGGTCCTGCAGAGCCAGTGAGGCCTTTCATCCACTTCGCTGTGTGTGAGACAAAGGAAAATGTGAGCAGTGGTACATGGATTATGGAAAATCTTAATGATATTCCAGCAGTAGTTCCAGTTTTCAAAAGGGAGCAGTGGCTTCTAATTCCCTACATTTACTCTTACCTTTGTAATAACATATATTGCCAATAATGTTGGACAGTAACTTTTACGTTTTTAGTGCATAAAAAGTTTTTAAAAAGTCTTTAAATGTGTGCACACAAGGCAGACAGAGGGAGCACTTTACCTTTATGACGTTTGGATGCTGCAGCCGCTGCAGGAGGACTATTTCTTTCTTCAGCTTGTAAGAAACGAGCTCGCGGCAGCCTTGAGGGTCTTTAAAATCCTCCACACACTTCCCCATGTCTATCCCCTGCTCATTGACGAGTTTTAACGCCACGGGCTGACCTCCGGCCAGATTCACTTTGACAACCAGCTTGGTGTACCCAGACCCGAGGATCTCCACCGCCTGCATGTCCACCAGAGAATCACAACCCATTTCATCCATATGCGCTTTCCTGGAGCCGTGCGTGATCTCGTTCCACAGGCTGTAATCCAGAGTCGAGTCCAGCGCTCGGTCGTGTTGGAAAGAATGTCGACTTTCCCCGGGTAGTCCGTTTTCATCATCATCACCATCATCATCATTAGGTAAAAGCAGCGGAATAATTTCTCTGCGCCTCTCGTTCAGTTGGTGAATCAACGCCCCGCGGAGCGACGCAAACTCCCCCTCATCACCAGCAAGAGTTGCATTGGAAAAGTGAGATATTCTCGCTCCAAACTGCTGCACGCTGCTGATCAAGAGTGACACCAGAATGGAAAGAACCACGAAAGCCAGGAGGGCAGCCGCGCGTAAAGAGTTGCCCATCCCGGGCATTTTCCTCTCGTGGCACGGCTACTGCTTCTGGAGGGACGCGCGGCCGCAGGCTCGGACGACCGCTCGCTCCAAGTGAAATGAGTTTTTCTGCAGGAGAAGCGATCAGCTCCTTGTTTCCACCTCCCCGGGAACTCCCTCTAGAGGTGTGTCCTGTCCGCTCGTAACTTTACACCCGCTGAACAACTTCGCAGGAGAGCTCGACCTCATGTTGTCACTCAACCCCGCGTGTCAGAGCGCTTTCCGCAGCTGATTTTACAACAGCAATCAGACCGTGTAGTGTGTGAAGAAATGTGGCCGAATGATAAACTACATGTTTTACTTCACACTGACACACAAAAAGAAATACAATTAAAATCTTTTAACACTTAAATTCTAATTACAAAAATAATCCTGAAGTTTTTTTAATTATATGCTGATTAATTAAACTCAAAATATAAGATAATGATAGTGTTCTAATGTCGTTCAACATACAACAACAAGCTGTGTGTTCATATATATGTTTTTTATATTATTATGGAGAAACAGAGGGAGGGAGGTCTGCTGTCACCTTCACAGTCTGTCCAACAGGTGGCAGCAAAACACCTTTTTGTCTTCACTCATAGACACATCACTCAGAAATGGATTTGTTACTATTCAGGAGCATTACAGTAACATTTCACAGAGACACATTATTCTGCTCTTTGTTTCCACACAGTCTTCCATGCTGTATTTTCCTTTATCTATCCAACTGTGTTTGTTTCGCAGCTCTCGAGGCAGCACTGACGCTGTAATGAAGTGTTTCCCTTCGCATCACTACTCGCTAGGCAGAGATCTGCCTCAGGAAATTACCATGGCTGTCACCTCAGTACCAGCCAGAAGCCGAACCCCCCTCTCTCCTCAGCCTCTCATTATATGTGTGTCTGGTATCCAGTATGTGCCTGTCAGGCTTTGGATACGTGTGTATTTGGATGTTTTTTCTTTAGTGTGTGTGTGTGTGTGTGTGTGTGTGTGTGTGTGGCTGGCTGGCTGAGCAACTATACAGTGTAAGTTAATCAGTGTCTGAAGTCAACAGGGCATTAGGCATGTCAGCTGCAGCCCAGGCAGTTCAGAGAGCTCCACGGTAACCACCAACACAGCAGGCCTTTGTTGCATCTGGGGACAAAAACACTCACAAACTTCAGCGTGAAGATCGTAAAGAAACCCAATATCACAAATCACAAATTCGCCTCAAGGGGCTTCACAACTTGTACAACATACTACACCCTCTGAAAAACATCCAAAAAAAACATTCTAACAGGGGAAAAAATGGAAGAAACCTCAGGAAGAGCAACATGGGAAGGATCCCTCTCACAGGACAGACAGACATGCAATAGATGGCGTGCGTACAGAATAGACCCACATTGTGAAATTACAAGTCTAAGCTCAAAGGTCCACTTACTAGTTCTCAGCTGCATCCTTTGAACATGAAGGACAAAGCACTGAGACTGACGATAGATCTCCTCTCTCATCTAACAGCTCTGAATCAGGTGAAACACTTAATCAGCCCATTTTACTATGTATGAATCAGTTGTGAACAGCATGACTCATTGAAGCACTATAAATTAGGCCACATTACTGAGATGAAAATAAAGATATCTCCCCCCACTGTCTGCTTCTCATTTAAAACTATGAAATAGGACTTTGATCTCGCCTACAAAACTTTCTCACACCCTCCTTTTCCTGATCTTTGCCTTTTTTTCCCAATAAATCATTTCCTTTTTTATTTTTTCCAAGGTGGCCCCTCAGACACAAGGGCCCAGCGCCATGATTCATATTTATAACCAAAGCCAGACCAGCAGCCGCCTCATTAGCAGCAAGTCACACAGGTCTGCTGTGTCACGGTTTCTCCTTTCTGTTGAGCCGGTCGGCTTTGGCTGGCTCCCACTTCTCTTAATAAGTAGCCCAAAGTCATTTTCTGTTTTCTTTCTTTCCCTTTCTTCTTTTCTCTTCTCACTTCTTCTCTTTATCATGTAAAACATAGACCAATTTCTACACCAAAACTTAGTTTACCCAATTTTTTTCTTGGGAAACAGTGAAGCTACTTTTTTTTGGCCAGTATCAAACTGATGAAATACTTCAAGAAATATGCACCATACAACATATTAGGAACATCCTCTTAATCTTCCTTTCACACAATCCACATCTTAACCAGCTCAAAGCTTGAAAATAATTTGTCTGAGTCTCTTTCTCTGCAGAGGAAAGTAACAAAGTGCATTTATTAAAGAGGATTTTCAGATAAAAATGTCCTTTTTACTCTGTTTGTAATTGTACTCCACTACATCTCAGGGGGGGGATATTGTGCATAATAATAACTTAGTAGACTGCGCAGTACCACTTTCTAAGGCACCCTTTATAAAGGGTTTATAAGTTGTAACTGATTTTATTAATGGTTTATAAATCAGTTATAAGCTTTTATAATAGCAACTTTTGGGTTTATGAGAAATCCCTTTTCTATTTGGTAAATAATGTTAGTAAACCATTAATAAATGTTTTTCTCACTTTCTAATGAGCCATCCAGTCTGCAGCTGGAAATGTTAATAAGTCATTAATTAGGGGTTTTTGATACATCAAGCCTGCAGTTGTACATGTTGATGGATTTTGGTCTAAAGTGATCAAACAGTCCAGCCACTGAAAGGGATTTTTCACAACCTGGCAACCCAAAAGTTCTTATTAATGGCTTTCTATATGACTGATCTATGAAGGATTTTGTAGCCTAAATGAACAAATAAACACAATGAATGTTTCTTTTTGTTACTGTAATACAACGCAAATGTAAAGGGACCAGGCTTGAGACTACTTTTAGGCCCTAGTTTTGATACTTAGATGCATCAAAATTAAAAATTAAAACACTTTTTCTTGAAATGGGAGTATATTTTGCGCTTTTGTCCAATGAAAGGATTAAAGTATTGATGCTGTAAGTCTCCTCCTAATTGATTGGTATAGATTTAAATAAAGGAAATTGGGGATAACAGCATTTCACCTCATCAGTCCTGACAAGAGGGATATGTAGCGCGCTCACTATGCCGATCAGCAGCTGGAGGTCCCAATTAAGTGATTGTTTTAATTGAACGGAGCACCATCGTCTGCTCACCTTCATAACGTGCATTAACCAGCAGCTGTAGCTCCTGTCCGAGCCAATTAAGCAGGCACTGATGCGTACTACCCGTCACTTTGTGCTCCAGCACCGCGGCCGGTTGGACAGCGACCAGGCAGCGTCCTCAGCATCACCGCGGCTCCGCCAATCAGAGCGCAGCTCGGGGCAGATTAACCCAAACAGCCCCGGTGCTGCTCTGTAGTAGCAGCCTCAGAAACAAGCCCCTGATCCTCGTGGACTCAGTCTGGGCAGATGGGGGCTGTTTGGTTCACCCAATTCAAAAAGAACAGGAAATTCATAATTGCCCTTTTTCAAATTCAGCTTTAAAGCCGCATCAGGGGGGAGATGGATGCCTGCTCGATAATAGGAGAAAGCACGGATGCGATAGTGATGGATGATTCTCCCACAGATGAAAGGGAGATTCAGGAGGCTTGCCAAAGGTGGGTTGTTGTTTTTTTTTCCTATCTGTGGATTTCTCTGAAGCTCACTGTGTAACTTGATTACTGTAGAACAATAAATGAGGTTTACAGTAGTAGACGTGGATGTGTCTTTACCCTCCTGTGGCCGATGTGAGTATTGTTCAATCCAGCTGTGTTTATGCTGTGGACAATAGGATTATGTACAGGATATGATTGCTGCTGCTGTTAGTTTTCCATTACACCTGTATAACTGTTATTTCAACATTATTACAGCGTTAATTCCTGGTTATGTTGTGCTGTTTGTGCTGCTGGTGAAACCAAGAGATGGTCAACTTACTTTTAAGAATTTATGTTGGGTAATCACAATATTTTCAGGTCAGATATCATTATTTAATCCATGAGATCACACTGTATCAATAGCAAGATGATAAACTAGAGCTTGTGCTGTCAGTGCCTTCTGTAATTTAGCATCATAGAAAAAAGCTTTTATGCTCTTATTTTTTTGCCTTTGACAGATACACTGTACGCACACACACACACACACACACACACACACACACACTTTCTTACTCACAGTTACACTCTGGTTGACTTCTGTAAGATCTGTTCAGCGTCGTCACCCTCCTGATTCGGTCAGGCCGGCTCTCTGGGTCACTGATGTCCCCCTGTCACTCACTCTGCTGCCATATTAAAAAGAATCAAATGGCTGAGGGGCTTCAGACATTCAGACATGACTGTGGGGGCTGGAAACAGCTGAGGCCTGCCCCCCTTTGGCTCAGCAACAGCCCACATATTTGTCTCTCCAAGAAGGATCCTCTCTCGGTTTCTCTTCCAATACCTCCAAGGCAGACCCTCAAGCCTTTTTCCTCTTAATAATAAAACCTCCACAGAAACCAGCTCTCTTTTTAGGAAGGTTAACAGTTTAACTCCTGCATACAGCCTGAGCTTTTGTCCTTTTTTTCAGTTTTTCTGCGTGTGTGTGTGATTGGCGGTTTCAGAGATGTTTGAGGACATGACACTGACTGGCATCCAGAGAGTTGATGAAAGAGACGTGCTGTAGAAAGGGAGCGAGGCAGAGGAGAGCGTACTGAGAGCTGACAGTCTGTAGCCTGATAGATATTTTGTGATTCTCCTTGCTGGAGTCTTCTGAATGCCTTAAAGCTGTTCTTAGACACTGTTCTTACAGCTTAGATTAGTGCTCACAGGATTAACTCTACCAGTCAAACTTAGTTTTGACCAAGAAGGAAAGAAAATTATTCCAATGAACAACTTAAATTACACACTAAAGGAGGAGATTATAAAACATGACGCACTGTCATACATTAAACTAGCAAACAGTATGTAAAATAGCTCAAATGAGCTCCACCTCAACCAACTGCAACAGCAAATTGCTACTTACACAGTAATGCACCAGTAATAATATTCAATATATAGAACAATATATTATATAATTGTGTAATACCAACAGGGGCCATTTTGTCTGCATTTATCATTTTTACTTTTTATACTTCAAGTACATTTAGCTGGTAACACTTACGAACCTTTACTTAAGTAACATTTTGCAGGATTCAAATTCAATGCAGGACTTGTAACAGAATATTTTTACAATGTGGTATTGCCACTTTTATGTAAGTAAAGGATGTGAATACATCATCCACCACTGCACACTCAGTTGTTATCAGGTCCACCTAGCTAAAGCTAAGACAGTCTAACACAACAGCCCTTAAATAAATAAAAACAGTTGTTGATGTTGTTGTTGGTGTTTCTGATATTTTGTCCACCCTCACTGATGTGTCAAGACTGTTATATTAGGCTGCACTATTTTAGCCAAGTGTACCTAATAAACTGTCAACTGACTGACTGACAGCATCTTTTGTTTTACCTTGCGCACTTTGCGGTTTTGATGTTTCTCAGATTATTGAGGTCATTGTGACATCAGCGCCGGTGTGTTGAGAAGCTCGGTGACACCTTCCTGGATGTATTTTTGTATTCATCCACTGAAATATTGATGAGTTCCGCAAATTGCTCTCCTTGTGTGTGTGTGTCCTGTGAAAAACCATCAAAGAGGAGCAATAGGCTTAAATACTAACAATTATCATGAACGCTGTAGTGAGGAGGCTGCCAGGCACAGGTTACATAAAATACACACTAACAATTTAGCATATGTTGTAACCTGCATGGAGGTCTGGATGGATGGAGTTTATCATGCAGCAGCAATAGAAATAGTGTTAAATTAGTTGACAGTGTTGATACTCTTTAAGAGTGTATTTACTCACTCCAGCGCCTAAACAGGCTAAACTAGATGACAAACATTTGCTATGTGACTAAGAGCTGCTGAGTACACTCTGGGCTATTTATTATTTAGATCATATTACAGTTTTTATTGTGATACGGAGACAAAATACTGAGGTTCAGTTCCTCACTGAGCTCCATAATCCCTCTGCTACTGTATACCACCAATTCAACAGACTGCTCATCATCTGTGCGCCTTATTATGGGATGCAAATAAAACTGTGTGAGGTCATGTAGGCTCTGTTGACTTACTCTGTCGCCATGGTGACAAGACAGGAAGTGCGGTTGCATCCAGTCTACTGTGGAAAAACAAGCATGTGGTAGACTACACAGACCTCATGGCCCCTTTACAGAGCTACAACTAGAGCAGTACTCAGTAGTTCAGTTTGGTCTGTTTATTTACTCTAGCTTGAGTATCATGAGACTTTAAGACTTCAGTGATAAATGTAAAGCAAGACTGTGATCAGATTTAACCCCTCAATATACAGTTTCCCCCTTTGGGTTTAAGGGTGGAAAAATCCTCTTTTTCTACGTGGTCTGACAATATTGCCTAAAGTATACAGTACGTTCTGTATCAGATTGTTCCAGCTCTTCATTAAAGCTATATAATGTTTACACTGAGTGAAATATTCAAACCCAAGACCCCATGTTTTTGTGGCTGCACCATGCCATCTAATGGAAATATTCTAGATGTCCTGTGCTTTTAAAACCTTTCCACTTGAATTTAAAATAAAGCTCTGTAGGTTTGAGCAATGCTTGGAAGTACAACATGCACAGGTCAGTGAGGTGTAATGGATTTAACACACTGGTGCATTTTACAGGACATTTATTTAAGGGTACTAATTTACAGGGTCCAAAGGTTTGGAGGGGCCCACGAAAATTGCTTGTAATAATCATTTTAAAATCACGGGGGGCTCAGATACTGCCTATGTACAGTACAGGGCCCAGAATTTCGTGCTACTGCCCTGGGCATGGAATTGAAGATATGGATCTACAGCCATGCTAACATGCTCACAGTGACAATGATAACGTGCTGATGTTTAGCAGGTATAATGTTTGCCATGTTCACCATCTTAGTTTAGCGTGTCAGCATGCTAACATTTGCTAATTAGCACTAAACGCAAAGTACAGCTGAGGCTGATGGGAATGTCATTAGTTTTTCATGTATTTGGTCGAATTGGAGATTTTGACCTGGTGATGATGCTAAATACAAAGTCAGAAGATCACCAAGTGGTTACAGTTCATCCTGAGGGGAACATGAATGTGTGTACCAAATTTTAATGCAATTCGTCCAATAGTTGTTGTGACATTTGACTCAAAACCACAAATGTCAACCTCATGGTGGCGATAATGGGAAGGTCAGAGGATCACCAAAGTCAGTAGAATTCATCCACTGTGAATGTCTGTGCAAAATTTCATATCAGTCTGTCCAGTAGTTATATTTCATCTGGACCAAAGTGGTGGACCAACCAATCAACATGCCATCCCCAGAGCCATGCCGCTAGCGTGGCTAAAATAGATAATTTTTGAACCAAGTTCCATAAAATGAGCTTGCAACACACACTGTAGGACTGAGAAAGGAATACATTACAAACATAGACGGGAGAATCATATCATTACACACACCACTCCAGGTTTCTCCTGACTGCTGCCGTTACCCATGAGTCATCACTCAGTCTCATGTTATCTATCGTGGACAGCCACCTACTGCTCTCATAATGGGGTCTGTGACATGATGTGAAAACAGTCTCACACTTTCTCTCCCATACCCTCCTTCCCCCCTCCTCCTTTCTTTTTTAATTGGGCCTCTTTACTTCCAGTAGCCACAGTGTGTTACCCAGAAATCCATTCTTTAGCTCATTAGTTCTGCTGGCCTGCTCAATTCTCTGTTGAATATGAGGTGAAGCCAAACAAAGGATGCGGTAAAGACATTGAGATGTCAATCAATGTGTGGTGGGGGAGATAGATTGCTATGCCTAAGTTTTATAAACATTCCCTTCTGTATATTTGCACTGTTTCACAGACTGAACTTTTGCACCTTCAGTTTAAAAGAGCTTTGCTGCTTCTTTCTCTCCTACTTATCTGTCAATCATTTCTTCTCTCCTGCAACCATATTTGCCTTCTTTTCTCTTTCTCTTTCTTTTCACACCCTCTCACCCATCTCTCTCTCCTCCTGTCTGTCTTTTCCTCTCCTCAGTGAGATCCCGGCAGTTTCTCTGTGCCCTCCTGACAGCGAGTGTGCTGCCGAGGCACAGTTGACAGTCATCCAGTCTGAAGGGGAGCTATGTGACAGCTGCAGCAGCCTCGGCAGACCCTCTTCCTCCTGCCAGCTTTATCACCAAGTATGCCTGAGCACCGACTGTACTGTGTGCTGTTTAGGATAGATATTTGGGGACCCATTAAAACAGAATGTCTTTAAAAAAAGGTTAGAAATAGATCCAGGATTTGGGAGGCCGTGTCAAAAATTGTGTCACTCAAAAGACTTGAATGATACCAGAATGCTCTATGAATAGAGGCAAATATACACCATTTATGTGATTTATATTCTGTGTATGTATTTTCTATCCTCTTTTTCTTCTTTAGGTCCCTCACAGTCCCCGAAAATGTCCCCACTGCAGCCATTACGGGCCAATCAAACCAAACACCTGCCATGACTGTCATTCAAACACAACAGGTCCTCACGGTGAAGGAGGTGTGGTGGTGAAAGCGGGACATGGTTGTAGTTCTGCCCATCAGACGTCTCGTCACGGCGCGGTGAGATGTCATTGGCTGCATGGGTCAAATGAGAGCGGGACACAGAAGCCGACGCAGCGACATGTGGTGACAGTGAGGTGTGTTTAAAGGACATTTTGGGAAATACGTTTATTCGGTTTCTGGCAGAGAGTTAGATGAGAAGATTGATGCCCCTCTCATTTCTGTACATTCAGTATAAAGCTGGAGTCAGCAGTCAGTTAGCTTAGCTTAGCATAAAGACTGGAAACAGGGGGAAACAGCTAGCCTGGCTCAGTCCACCACCTCTAAAGATCACTTATTAACAAGTTATATCTTATCATATCTAATCCGTACAAAAAACATCATGTGCCGGAACGTTTCTTACAGTAAAACAGCAAACTGGCGGGTGCTGGTAGGTGGACTTTGTTACCTTTGGACTGAGCCAGGCTAGCTGTTTCCCCCTGTTTCCAGTCTTTATGCTAAGCTAAGCTAACCGACTGCTGACTCCTGTTTTATATTTGAATGTACAGCTGTGAGAGCGGTATGAGTCTTCTCATCTGACTCTTGACAAGAAAACTAATGAGCAAATTTCCCAAAATGTTGAACTATTCCTTTGAGGACCTTTTGTGCAGCATCCTTCTTAAATTTGTGTTGAGTCATTATTATAATAAGGTTTATTACTTACAGGGATGGAGGACTCTACTGCATCCTTAGAAGGTGAGTACTGAAACCAATTTTCACTTTGAAACCCAGAGGTACTGCATGTCACACTCTTTCTAATCATAATAATTATTTTTTACTCAGTGTCTCCTTCTGTGGTTTTCTATTTGGCAGTTACTCCCAGGTGATAGTGGACTACCCATTAGCAGTGTTGGTGGGTTGTGCCGTGCTGCTGCTGGGATGCTCACTGGCCGGGCTCTTCATTGGTCCCCTGCCAGACTTCTCAGACCCGCTGCTGGTGAGTCTCAAATCTTCAGGTCTCCCTCGGTGCAACACATGTATCTCTACTGTCACCCTTCTGTCACGTCTACAATACAAACCTCCCTCACCACCTCAGGCTCAGTGTTAATTACTGTTTCCCTAAAGACTCATGATCTCAACCGTATCCATTTACTTCAATCTCATCTCCGATTCAATGAACCGCACTGAATTAGATCACACTCGCTGTCATCTTAATTAAATACGTCTTCTCACCTTTGAGAGGCATGCTTACAGGATAAACACTGATTAAGACATTATTCTGAAAATGCAACATGTGAATCACAACAATGCATCATTAATGATGAATCTAAAAAGATGTACATAAGAAGGGCTACACAAGGATTTCTGCTTTATAAGTGTAGGGCTCTCTTTCTTTTAAGATAACATCAAACACTCATCTACCAAAGAAGCTAATTCAGGATGTTTTTTTACGGTAGTTCAGACAACATTATGGGCTGCTTATGATGCTAATTCATTCAGTAGGCTGCTGCAGTGCACTGATGGGCACCAACGTCCACACTGTTTTCACAGCTTTGATGTCTGTTTGTGTGTGTGTGCGCTCTTTCTTCAGGGCTTTGAGCCACGAGGAACATACATCGGAGTTCGCCAGTCCAGCTGGTCCGAGCTGCAGGGGAACACTGGCCCGGGGAGAAAACTGTCTCCTTTACCACAGCAGCTCAGTAAAAGGTCAGCAGAGAGTTTCAGTATGAGTGCAGGCTCTCTACACAGGGAGACTGCACCACTGACTGATGCACACAGATGCTTTACAGATAGATATGACCTGTACACATACACATGGTCATGTGATATGTGTGTGTAAAGGGATGTGTGGTTTCGATAAATCAGGGTTTGAAACTGATGGTATTGTTGGTAGAGCTAATACTTATAACTTTAATCATATGACAGTAGAAAACACATTCAAAAAATAGAAATAGAAAATAAAAGCAGATTAAATATAAGAATATAACATAAATATCTGAATAAAGACATAAGAACATACACTCCCCTCTAAAAGTATTGGAACAGTGAGGCCAATTCCTGTATTTTTGCTGTAGACTGAAAACATTTGGGTTTGACATCAAAAGATGAATATGANTGCTATCTTCTAAGTTGTGTATCAGATCCAGATGTAAATACCTGGAAATAAAAGCTGAAATGTTGATCTCTGGTCTCATATTCATCTTTTGATGTCAAACCCAAATGTTTTAAGTCTACAGCAAAAATACAGGAATTGACCTCACTGTTCCAATATTTTTGGAGGGGGGTGTATGATTAAAAGTAGGTAGAGTCAATCACATTAGAATAAAATTATTACAAAAAATATTTTTTATATAAACAATGGATCAAATGACTCTTAGTGTTAAACCTACAGAAAATTATCACCAGACTCTGCAGTTCCCCTCAGCTCCTCAGAGCTTTTTAGCATCTTTCAGCTTATTGTTTTGGTTTTATGACCTGTAACCTGTTTTGGTTCACTTTCTACCGCTCTCATCAACCAGTTTCCAGTCGCAGCAAACAGCTCTACGCTACCTGCTCAGCACCAAACAACAGACAGACAGCATAAGTGACTAGCTGGTAAAGAAAGTGGAGCATTTAGCAGCTAAAGAACCACATACTTTCTTCAGGAGTTGGTGGAAAACAAAGCAGAGACAGAAGGAGAGTGAATAATGCACTTACATTCACTAAGTAGCCAGAAACACAAGGCCAAATGAATACTAATATTGCAGAATGTCTGCTGGATGTGTAAATAAGCAACACTTTAGCTATATCAACTGAAAAGCTCATAATCTGTCAGTGTTGTGTTTACAGCTCGTTGCACTGCCCCCAAGTGGCCAAATAAACAATTAATTTAACATGGTTTAAAATGATTTAATTGTGGAACTTGCCAGTTTTGTACTTGTTTGGAACAAAATGTCCGTGTTTAATGAGGCTGATTAAGTGCATATGTGTGTGTATCTATCTGTGCTAGTTTTGGGGGTGCTGCCAGCGGAGATGGCAGTGGCAGCCAGGACTCCTCCAGGCTGCGCATCAAGAGGATGCTGGCTAGAGACTCGTCTCCAGACACCTTCCTCTGCGATGCTCCAGGTGGGTCAGTCCTGATCAGTTCATCCCTGTCAATAAACTGTCAATTCATTGAAGTAAATCTTTCAAAACTTCTGCTACACTGATTATAGTAACAGTAAAAATACCAATCACATCAAAATAACAGTCCTAATTGTGGATTTGTGTTGCACATTTACGAAAGTGTGTAACGCTGCTGGCTCCAGCGTACTCGGCAGAGCAGACAATGAAATGGAAATATTATTAAAACAATGTAAATGCGAGCTGGGTGTCTATTCAGCAGCTGAGCTACTTCCATGTGTGCAAATACTGTGAGCTGAAGGCAAAGCCCTACAGCCTGTTAGGGAGTAATCAGCACTCCCAGGAAACTAATGAAAACAATACAACATAAAAACTACAACGACAGCTTATTGGTTAAATGCAAATTTACAAAAATATAGTGAGATAGTGAGAAGATGTGAATAACAGCTTTTAGTGCGGCTTCAAAGAGAACAGTTTGCATTTCCTTGAGCAGGTTATCCCAGATTTTCTTCTTTAAGCTCTACTTTGAAATAGTGTGCTGGGAGATCAAAGACTATACTTCTGTTTGCCTTATAAACACACAGAAAGCTCCCTAAAAGGATTTATTAGCAACTCAAAGCCTTGAAGTTTTCATTTTATCAAAGCCTAATTTTTATTCAACACAGACAGCAGGACATAACACTCACGGCATTTGTTGTTTGCCTGGTTTTACCTTTATGAATTTATACCCCCAAAACTTAACTCTTGGCAATTTCTAACCATCCCAATAAAGTGATGATTCACTGCTGGTCGTCTTGTTGCTGTATGTTGAAGCCATCTGTCTCTCTCCATGCAGGCGAGCGTTTGGCCCAGCTGGTGTTTCGATCAGAAAACTCAGCCAGTCTCTGGAGTCTGAAGGCCATCCACGCCATGTGTGAGATGGAGCAATCCAGGGTTCGCTCTGATCTACTCAGACCCCCATCTCACCTTTGCCTTTTGCTTCTTTCTTCACCTCTTTAGTCATCATCATTATCTGTCAAATCTCACTCTTTGTCGCTGACCATATCCCACATTGAAATGCTCTGCTGAAATTAAAAACACTACTTTGTGTGCATTGCCTCATCAGAAATTAATGTTTTTTGTGAATTTGTTTCAAAACTGGGCATGTGTTCAAAAAGTCTTTCCCTTGTCTGATGCAGATTCGTTCCCAGGCTCAGTTCCAGGACCTGTGCCAGCAGAATGTGAGAGGGGAGGCTGAAGGAACGTCCAGAAGCGGCTGTTGTCCGAGCTGGTCTCTGGGGAATTACTTGGCTGTCCTCACTAATGCCTCCTGCTGCCTCAGCCTCACCTCACACCAGGTACTGTAGCTTTTTTCTCATTTTCAAAATTACCATACAAACAAATTGCTGCATAAGTTGTAATTATAAATACAAGGCTTTTGTAAATAGGACATTGCAATAGACCATCTTGTACTGTACAGTAAGTGAAACGTCAGTGGTGCATGTTGTTAAAGAAAAACATCTAATATTTTAACAAATTTAAGCGTTAAAGTTCAATTTGGACCTTGAAAATAGTGGTTTGATAAAATAATCTTAACTCACGGTCCACTTACAAGCTTTTTCTTTTTCTTCAACTGCATGTCATAGTCTTCATTGGCGGGTGGAGTTCATAAAACAGCTAGTAAGAGGACCTTGATTTAAGATATTTTAACATTTTTGTTTTGCATCTAGAGGCCCGATTTGGTGTTTGTAGATATGTTTTTCTAATTCTTGTGAAATCATATTGAGCTTTATATTTGTGCACAAACACTTACACATCAGGTTTTGGTGTCTTTTTTCACTCTCAGTTTTGCAAATATTAAAGCAATAGTTCAACATTCATGGGAAATCTGCTTATTTGCTTTCTTGCCAAGAGTTAGATGAAAAGGATACCGCTCTCAGATTTGTACGATAAATATGACGCTATAGCCAGCAGCTGGTTAGCTTAGCTTAGCACAAAGACTGTTAACAACGAGGAATAGATAGCCTGGCTCTGTCCATAGGTAACAAAATCCACCTGCCAGCACCTTTAAAGCTCACTGATTAACACATTATATCTTGTTTGTTTAATTCATACAAAAATGACAAGGACAATTCTATGTTTTACGGGAGGATATGTGCAGGACTATTTCTTGGCTGGGAGCAGTGACTTCCGAGAGTCTCCACTGGTTTCCTGGCAACTGGTCTCAGCCAATAACAATAAATAATCCCCATAATCCCCCCTGTAAAACAGTGAGTTGTCATACAGATATGAGAGTGGTATCGACTTTTTTTCCACCAGAAAGCAAATAAACGTATTTCCCAAATGTCAAACTTTTCCTTTAAGTTTGAAGTAAATGATGCAGACTGAGGGAAAGCAGGTACAAAAGTGGGTGATGTAATTTACAACACTTTATTATAATACCACTCTGGAGTGCACTGAATATATTTTAGTGTCTGAAGGTTTTCCATTTTCTCCCTTTCACACCAGGTGTCTGAGTCTCTGAACCTTCTCCGGAAATGTGCTCCGTACTATCATGAAGGACAACTAGTGGAAGCCTGTGTCGAGAGACCCAAACATGGCAGTTGTTCCTCTGTGCCGTCCCGCTGTAAACAATCCCGCGTGGTGTTCCAGATCCTGCACTTCCTGGTTGATAAAGACTTCCTTGGCCCGCAGACTGTTGAATACCAAATCCCTACGCTGAAGTACAGCCTTCTGTTCTTACCCGTCGACAAAGGAGAGCACATGATGGAGATGTACATGAACAGTATTGAAGGCAGGGATCTGACGTACAACAATACGACTATCACTGGTATGGACTTTGGCATCAAGCAGACGCTGTTCAAGTATTACCTGGCAAGAGATTCAGTCTACCCTGTCCTGGCTGTTGTGTCTCTTCTTTTCACTATGGCTCTTTATCTCCACTCTCTCTTCATAGTAGCATTATCTGTAATAGCAATCACAGGCTCCCTCTTGACCTCCTATTTCTTCTACAAAGTAGCATTTCGTCTGACATTCTTCCCTCTCGTCAACCTCTCAGCGGCTCTTATTCTCTTGGGAAGCTGCTCCAATCAGGTTTTCATCTTCACTGATTTCTGGAATCTGCAGCTATCCCAGAATCCCTCAGCCTCCCTGGAGAAGAGAGTAAACAGAGCTTTGCAGGAAGTGGGCTATTTGATTTTAGCGTCAGGGTTCACCTCCAGCGCTGCATTTTTCTCTGGTTATCTCAGCAGCATCACAGCAATCAGATGTTTCTCTGTTTATCTAGGAACCGCCTCATTTATCAGCTCGATCTTGGCGCTGGTGTGGCTGCCGTGCTCTTTCATCCTGCGCGAGCGCCACACGGAAGCATCCTCTGCATCTGCAGCGGTGCAGGGGTGGAAACCATGCTGCTCCAAAAACCCTGGCGGCTTCTGGGACACGAGCTCACGCAAGAGATGCCTCTTCACTCTCGGGCAGAAGCTGAGAGAATTAAAGAGAGGTCTCACTGACACTTCCAATTTATTATTTATGAAAATCCTGCCTTGCGGAGTGGTAAAGTTTAGGTACATCTGGGTGTGCTGGTTTGCGGTGCTCGCTGCCGGGGGCACATACATGTCCTGCATTGACCCCGGCATGAAGCTGCCCACCTTAGACAGCAGGGTCACCCAGCTTTTCCGCTCCAGTCACCCGTTTGAAAGATACGACGCAGAGTATCGTCACATGTTTATGTTTGAGAGACAGAGGAATGGAGAGGATAAACCTGTCACCTTAATGCTTGTTTGGGGTGTTAAACCAACTGATAACGGGGACCACTTTAACCCCAAGAGCAATGGCTCTTTGGTGCTTGACCCTGACTTCAACATGAGCCGGCCGGACGCTCAGGTTTGGTTGAGGGACTTATGTGGACGGGTTCAGAACCAAAGCTTTTATTCCCCTCCGTTGCCTGAGGATAAAGATGTCATGAAAGACAATATCTGTCTTGTGGAGCAGCTAATACACTGGGTATCTGTCAGACGGTGCTCAGAGAGTGATGACTCCCTCCATTTTTGCTGTAACGACATCCCTTTCCCCTACCCTCCCAGCGTTTTTGAGAACTGCCTCAGTATGATGCTGGCGGAGAGGTATGCCGAGGGCCATCTGGCCCACAGCGGAGGCCTGTACTTCCAGCCAGATGGCACGGTCGCTGCTCTCGTGTTGGCATTCAAAACCACATACCTCTACAGCTTCAACTTCAGCAGAACCAGTCTTTTCTACAGAGAAATCCTCACATGGTTTAACAGAGAAATATCGGGAGCACCGCAAGGGCTGGAGAACGGCTGGTTCATCAGCAATCTCTCTCTTTTTGACCTACAACAGTCTTTAAGCTCAGAGACTCTGGTAGTAGCTGGCTTCTCAGTAGCTCTCACGTTTGCTTTGCTTCTCTTAACCACCTGGAATATTCCACTGAGCATATACGGGACTGCAGCTGTAGGAGGCAGTGTTTTTGTCACCGTCGGCCTCCTTGTTCTTCTTGAATGGCAGCTGAGCGGAATAGAGGCTCTGTTTATATCATCAGCAGCAGGGCTGTCTGTTGACTTTATTGCTAACTACTGCATATCCTACACCTTGGCTCCTCATGCAGACAAAATCGGGAAAGTAGCACATGCCACTAAAAGGATGGGATGCCCTGTAGCAATAGTTTCTGGTGCGTTTTTCTCCATGGGGATCATCATGCTGCCTGCTACAGCCTTGCTGTTCAGAAAACTGGGGATTTTCCTGTTTTTGGTGAAATGTGTAGCGTGTGGATTTGCAACCTTCTTTTTCCAGTCCCTATGCTGCTTTTTTGGACCCCAGAAAAACTGTGGGAAGATTGCGCTGCCGTGTTTCTCAGATCACACCGATGGCACGCTGTCCTCTTGCTCGGCAGCAGAGCCCGGTTCCTCGTCAGCCTCGGCTGCTAACGGGGCCTTTGGCAGGTCTAGAGTGAGGAGGAGTTATGACAAAGAGGCAGGTGGCTATCTCTACCCCAACCACCAGCGTCAGCAGAGACCGAAACAGACTGGAGCAGGAGGAGGCGGGGGCAGAGGGCCGGAGCAGTATGAGCTGCAGCCATTGGCCTATCGACTGAGCGACAGCTTTGAAAACAGCACCTGCACCAGCAAGCTGTCCAACCGGCCCTCTGTGCTCTCTGATGAGATTGAGTACTGTGGGAAAGATGCGGGCAGGAACAGCATGGATGGGGACAGCGAGGAGATGTGCACTCGTCAACATAAGATCTGCCAAGCACCTCCAGCCCTCCAGACTTCATCTCCTTACAAAGAAAACAGCCTGCGGCCTGTTGGCCTGGCACAAGAAGACGTAGCTAATGACAAGCTGCTGTGTAAAACATGCAGAAGTCAGTCTGGTGGGGTGAAGCACTGGAGCAATACATCCTTCTCCTCATCCTCCAGCATAGAGGACACCATCATCAGCCACACGCTGGAGACCATTGACCAGCCGTCTCCCTGCAAAGACGAACAAACCACAGAGGAGAGCCTCCATCACCACCATCACTCCAATAAAGGGCACCTCTCCTCCCAGTCTCAGAGCTCCTGCGAGGGTCTGGAGGACTCTAACGAAACATGCCTGAGCGACATCGAACCGGGGCCTTCCAACACGCAGCAAAATGAGGGAGAAGAAGAGGTTCAGCTACAGCCAGGACATCTAAACGGGAAGAGAGACACACTTCGTCTCTCACTGAAAGAAACGGTGTATGAGACTTGTAACAAGGGCCGCACGAGTCAGAGCGAAGAACTTGTCATCTTACCCAACAGCAAGCCAGACCTGCCAGACGTCTGGATAAAGAGAGGTGGACAGCGGGAGGATACATGTTGAGAGAAGTTGGAGGAATCTTTGCAAACACTGTGCATTAAGTGCTCTGAATTTATTTTAAAAAAAAGAGGAATTGCTGAACTTACACAAGCATATAGAAACTACAAAAGGAGCATACACTGTTACTTTTGTATAATACTCAAAGGGAAATATAAGCCAACTGCAAATGTAACATGTGACAGCATGTTTGTCTCATGTTGCTGCTAAGGTTGTTACAGTGTATGAGGTCAGAGCATGAGTGTCTCTTCAGCCGAAGGTCAAATCAAAGCATGACTTGTTCAACCCAGCATTTTCAGACGCACGACAACGGAAGATGAAGCTTTCTTTTCAGCCACAACTTTGCACCAATGTCGCACTTGAAGAAGCTAAAGCTACGGTGTGTTATCAACACAAAAATCATCAAGTACTGCAGAATTTACTTTGTGCCTGGAACTTCTTAACACCTACACAGACTGGGTTTTAACAACAGCCGATGGCCTTTCTTCATGCTGGAATTGACCTTAATGAGCCATATACATTCATGGACTTCTGAATATCAAGAGATATGCGAGATATACAGAGAAAGGGCTGCATTGAGTAGCAAACAACTGTGACTTAAGTCAGTTGGTTTCACACTTTGTGGTGATAATATGTACAGTATGTCCTTTGTGACCATGACGTAGAAAACCAGAAACCTACAGTTAGTAATGCGTCAATTGTAGTGTCATGGCTTGTTTGCATTTAGTGTTTCACTGTCACTTTAAAAATCATGCTGTTTATTCCAGTGTCAGTGCCAAAAAATGTAACGTTTACTTTCTGTAATAAAAGGCAAAAAGGGTTTCTAATACAGATATAAAATTATATGTAGGTTTATACACTGTTGGCGAATTAAGATGCATACTATCCCAGGATCCACGGATGTCAGTGTATGCCTTAACCTTTGACAAGAAGTAATTTATTTCTACAGCAGTAGTTGCACCATCACATGCCACGGCCTCAACAGCTTTTTGTATATAGACCTTGCTGCAGCACTGTTAAGAGAAACTCCAACAGAATATCTAAGGAACAGAAAGCCTTCATCTACACCCCATCCCACAGCTGATTTTATGTGTCTCAGTAACATTCAAATAACAGTATTTATGACATGAACAGCATGTGCCAAATGTCTTTCAACAGGTTGTTTCATATGCTGAAACAACTGAAACTGTGTGTTTTGTGCAAAGGATGTGTCCTTTTAAAAAAAGTAACGTAAGAGATGTGTCTATATAGTGATGGTGGTTCGGACCTGGACAGGAAGAGACTTGTGTCAAATGTGCCTATGAGCAGCGTTATTTTCAAGCTTTCTCTTTGTAAGAAGTGTTTGCTTTTGACATCTTGACTGTACGATCACAATTCTTCAATGAGCCTTCACTTTAAAAATCACTCAGCAGAATAACCTGCCTCAGAGACGAACAACATTAATCACAGGCTTTCTATGAACAGGAGAAACTAAAAAAGGTCACCACCACTATTATTATTTACAGGTGTCAATGTTGTTAATTTTTCACAAAACTGAAGTAAAATAAAACTTATTTTCCTGCAGACTGGCTTTTATTATTATTTATTTCAGATCTTGGTTGGAGTACCAGACGGATCACAGGCTTAAAGAATAACATTGAATTTAAACTATAATGTTGACATTAAAACAAAGTAAAATGAGAATAATTTGTGTTCAAGGCATCAACAGCTTGGAGACAAACATATTTCTACAAGCTCAATTCAGGTGGAAACAGCAAACGCTAAAACAAACTTTGAGGCATTTTGTACCACCTTCAGAGAAGTTACTGAGGAATTATAAATAGAAATGCATCACTGCAAAATCAAAACCTCTTGAAGGATTTCTGCATGAAGGCAGTAACCTAAAAGTCATCAGCGGTGTTCCTCAGGTGAGCTCTAATCAGCTTCCACCCAGTCCTCTTTGGCCCAATCGGGTAAACGTGTTGAATATTCAAAATCAGGCCCTTTGTAGCGCAACGCATGGAGATACATGATGAGTTCCTTCTCTGTGGGATCTGGTCGCTCTAGCTTACATTCACTGCACAGGTGGTCTCTGGTCCCTGGAGGAGTTGTGTGAGTCGAGTCCGCTGCTTTTGTTTGATTTCCGTTTGATTGGGCAAGTTGAGATGTGAGTGAGGTATTGTCAGTGTTTAGGTCTGTGCAGCCCTGACTCGCCTTGTTCACCGTCTCACTGCCTGAGCTACAACCTGTCTGTGTATCAGTCTGTGTCTGATGGCTTTCTCCACTTTTCTGGGAGGTGTCATCGAATTTATCTGCTTTCTCAGATGTCTTGTTTTTCTCTGCCTCTTGTTCAATCCTAATCCCATCATCTGGAATATCCAGCAGGTGAAGACTTTCCTGCGAGCGATGCTCCTCTACCAGAGCCTGCACAAGCTCCTCATTACTCTTTCCCACCAGCCCCCCCCTGCCCCTGTGAGGACCCCAGGCCGAGGACCCATAGATGGGATCATTGAGGATGGGGAAGCCCAGGTACTGGAGGTGCACCCTGATCTGGTGCGTGCGGCCAGTTAGGGGTAAGCAGCGGACCACGCTGGTTTCTCCGTTAAAGCTAAGCCTCTGGAAGACGGTTTTGCACTCCTTCCCCTTCGGGTCAACTCGGCACAGGCCGATTTTAAAGGAGACGACCAGGATTGGCTCCTCGCAGACCAGCTCATCTTCTGGAAACTCCCCCTCTACTCGGCACACATATTCTTTTTCAAGCTGTCAGAAAGCACAAATGGAAAAGGGCATTCTTGAGAATGATATCAGATGGCAAACACACTTCTGATGCATTAAGGGAAACGTAAGCTAAAGATAAACACCAGAGGAATCTTTATTTTTACTGCCACTATTGTCTGACTAAATGCCCATGTCAATGGTTGCACTGCGAATTCAACCAAGTGAATGTACCTGTCTGTCTCGCACCAGCTGGTCCAGTTTCTTTGAGGTCTCCAGGGTCCTGGCAAACAGCAACACTCCCGAGGTGAGCCTGTCCAGTCTGTGGACCGTGTGGAGCTCGGAGATGCCCCACTCTTTTCCCAGGATGAAGATCACCGTGTTGTGGCGGAAACGGCCACAGGGGTGCACTGGGATGGAGGCGGGCTTGTTGACCACAAGGACTTCACCGTCGTCCACCAGAACCTCCAGGGGACTGCTGACTACAGGGGGCTCATGGCGGTGCACTGTGTTCTTCATGTGGTCATTATTCTGTGGAGGGTCAGGGAAGATTTTGACAAGATGTTAAATAGTAAATTATCACCTCTTTTTGTACTCTGTCAAGGGGGACACCACCTGGGACCACTCAGCAACAGGTGACTGTTTCTCTAACATGTTTTTAATCCATCAGATTACAATTTTGGTTTAATTATGTCTTTAATGAGCGGACTGGTTGTTAAACTTCTGGCTCTACTTCTGCCATGTGACAAAAGTTTCTGTCCTTATAAGAAAAGCTAGAGACACATTCACAGTAGGGCTAGGTCACATGGAGGAAAACCAGTCATCATTAACCAGCAAACCTACTAATAAGACAACAACAGTTTTGGTATTTAAAATTACATGGAGTGATCAATAATGGAATGCCAATATCAGCTGGCAATGTCCAGTATATATTATATTATAGTAATTGGTTTTCTTATACCAAACCTGAACTGATATCAATTAATATAAATAAAATCATACAGGTGACACTGACCCTGAGCACCACAGACAGGTCCTCCACACGGGTCTCGTTCAGCCGGATGCGACCCTCTTTGGAAGCCCTCTGGTAGTACTCTATGGACTCGGCTCTGAACTCACTCTTGAACACCTCCAGGAGGCTCTTCCCGATCCACCGCGCTTTGCAGTACGTTTTGAAGTCAAAGTAGTACGGATACACTTTGCGCAGGCCCCCTTCGAAGTAGTAGGAGGTCTCGTCGAAGTGCTCCTGGCTGAAGCTGACACCCGGGTTGCGCTTCTGCGGAGGGGGGATGTATCTCTCGCCCGGACGGAGCTTCTTCCCTCCCGCTCCTCGCCGCCTCTTCCCTCGGCCACTTGTCTCGGGTTCCGCCGGCTCGTCGCTTTTCCGTTTGCCAGCCTCTGTTGCCTCTTTCGTGGTGGTTTTCTCCGCTGACACTGGGCTGTTTACCTCCGCCGGTGCCGCAGAGCCGACAGCCGCCTGCTCCATCGTCGAGCTGCTCTGTTGACGCCGTGAAGAGTGAAAATGATTCAGAGGACGATAAATGTTATAAAACAAAATAATATAACGTCGTACTTTATTAATTATACTACAATTAACTTCTGAGAACAAAGATAGCACATTACATGTTCTCAAACCCCTAACCCGGACACTCACGTGCATTGCTCTCTAGCTAGAGGTCCTTCTCGCTCTACGCGCACTGTGATGACGTTGTTATGTAGTCCAATCGCTCAATGTGTAGTTTGCAGGTTCTTCTTCTTTTTGTCTTTAAGGGCAAATCACCTCATCATCGGGGGCATTATCGCCACCAGCTGTTCATAATGTTAATTACTTTACCACATCATGCGGATGACAGCAATTTGCAGTTAGTAGCCTATTAGGAGATAATATGACTTCATGATATTTCCAGAGTACAGGGTTCCTACACCTTTTTCAAAGTCAAATTCAAGAGCTTTTCCAGCATCTTACAACTATGGTAAATTATACTCAAATCCATTTGGCTCTCTTCGATTTATATTGTTTCATTCATTGAAAATATAAAATATTCCTTCTTTGTCCTTTCTGTAGCCCTCCCTGACCCTGATGCATTCATACTCAGTAGAAAATAAAAACAACAAACTGTCCATTTTGTGGGTTTTATTAATAAAGTGTANTAGTTTGCAGGTTCTTCTTCTTTTTGTCTTTAAGGGCAAATCACCTCATCATCGGGGGCATTATCGCCACCAGCTGTTCATAATGTTAATTACTTTACCACATCATGCGGATGACAGCAATTTGCAGTCAGTAGCCTATTAGGAGATAATATGACTTCATGATATTTCCAGAGTACAGGGTTCCTACACCTTTTTCAAAGTCAAATTCAAGAACTTTTCCAGCATCTTACAACTATGGTAAATTATACTCAAATCCATTTGGCTCTCTTCGATTTATATTGTTTCTTTATCTAAAAAGCGAACTATTCTGTCAGATAGCCATCCATCCATCCATTATCTATACCGCTTATCTTTAGAGGGTCACGGGGGTGCTGGAGCTGATCCCAGCTGGCATTGGGCGAGAGGTGGGGTGCACACTGGACAGGTCGCCATTCAGTCACTGGTATTCAGTCAGATAGTGATTCATTATATTAATGCAATTAGAATTTCAAGAAGTTTCAGGCACTTTATTCAAAATCCAAGCACTTTTTTCAAACCTTGAAAACACCACATTAAAATTCAAGAATTTTCAAGGATTTCCAGAACCCGTACAAACCCTGAGAGTAATAAACTGATATGAGGCTGAAGTCATAATCCTAAGTTCTTCTGTCTTTGATGAGGGTTTATGTTGTGTCTGTGGAATTCTCTGGAAAAATTGATTAAAATTTTGATCAATGATTATTCTGTTTAAGAAAATGATGAAGTGAGAAGGGAGCTGGTAACATAAGCTCCTTTTTGATCATGGACTTTGTATTATTTTGTTACAGGTTACAGCTTATATTTTGTTTTGGATGTGTACATTTAAGTAATGGAAAAAATAATTATGCTGTTTCCTTTTGCAGACAATAATAACACTTTCTTGTCTCTGTTTTTTATTAACTGTAGTAAATTGTTGAATTTCATGTGTCCTATTCTCATTGAAAATATAAAATATTCCTTCTTTGTCCTTTCTGTAGCCCTCCCTGACCCTGATGCATTCATACTCAGTAGAAAATAAAAACAACAAACTGTCCATTTTGTGGGTTTTATTAATAAAGTGTACACATAATTCAATATTTGTACAGTTTCAAAAAATCAAGTGCATCAATTAATCAAATTTGGCACAATGCCTCCTCTGCTAACGTCAGACAGGACATATCCTACACACACAGTATATGAATCAAGTAAGAAGAAGTTCTTACCACAAAATATACTTACTTTGTTAATTTTCTAAATGCTCATTTAAAGTCCTTGGCTTGTACTTGGGTTTGTCTTTATGTGTTACTGCATTCATAAAAGCACTCCCATGAGAATCACACATTTACTATTGATCAGAATTTCCCACAAGCATCCAGAAGAACAAATGCTGTAGTTCCTCAAGCTGTGATTACATTTTTCTCATTGCTGAACTTCACTGACTTACACATAAATAAATCTGTGAGTCACTTAATTCTCAGACAACCTTTCTTTGTCATCCATGATATTATCACCCTCTAACTGACTCCAAGGACTGAGAGTAAAGTCATCAGTCCAGCAGTGGTCACTCATTCAGTCACTCACTGCTTTAGCACTCTTGGAAGACAATCTGGTCGGGCAAACAGAGCGAGATCCTCCTTG
Source organism: Oplegnathus fasciatus (assembly GCA_003416845.1). Lineage (NCBI taxonomy): Eukaryota > Metazoa > Chordata > Actinopteri > Centrarchiformes > Oplegnathidae > Oplegnathus > Oplegnathus fasciatus. The sequence continues at coordinate 2,088,607 of NTHP01000018.1, read as the reverse complement.
AACGTTGCTAGGTGACAACCCAGCGGGGCAGGTACTGTAGCCATTAAGTCTGGAGTGAAACCACGAGGAGTGCTACGGGGCCCCGGAGATGCAGCACCAACGCCACCTCCTGCAGGGGTAACCACACTGCAGTCAGAGCTCACCTCTGGGGAAAGAAGGAAGGATGGCATGGATATCATCAGGAGCAAGCTACAGGATGTAGGTGGATGTGACTCATGGCGGCATAGAACACTTACAGAGGCACCTGATGGGATAATGTTCAAAAATAGTGTGCAGATTTTGTCAGTACACAAAGTGGTTTTCCTTCACTGATTTTGGTTTAAAAATGAGGTTATAAGTGTTTTTGTGCAATACCCAGGCCACTGGCGCCTCTTGTCAGTCAGGGGGACGTAAACTACTCCCATCAAAGCTTTCTTGAGAAAGGTCCCATCATTCTGCCGATCGTACTGTTCTAGCACCTGACTGCCTCCGTCAGGGCCCACTGGCAGAACCAGCCGCCCTCCGGGCTTCAGCTGCTCCAAGAGCTTTAACAAAGAGAGGGCAGAAAACAGAGATTCAGCTCAGTCAGTCAGGGTGGAGACACTTCTGTCCTCTGCATATCAAAGTTCCCTCACAGCATACAGCACTTTAGAACATTATTTTTAGAGACCACTGACTGTTTAAGAGTCACTTTACTACTGCAGATATCCTGCAATGTGTTTTAACTTTAACTTGTGGTGTCTCGTTTGTGGACTTCGGATGTAGCTGCATGGTTTCTCTTATTCTGTTCTTTTCTTTTCTATATTCACAAGAGTAAAAGCCATGCGTGTCCTTACAGCCTTAGGAACAGTAGCTGCAGCTGCACCAACATGAATGGCATCATACGGCGCTCCGTCCGAGCAGCCAAGCCTTCCGTCTCCCACTGTGGACAGATGCAGGTATGACTGTCACAGTCTTTTCAAAGTAGTCAAAATTTGAAAGAGGCATGACTTTGACACATCCTGACTCACCCAAAAGTTTGATGCGTCCAGAGGTGACCAGTTCTGGGTCGTCAGCTTGCACATTTTTTATTGACATTTGAACCAGTTCATCGATGTGTTCAATGCCAACCACTCTACCAGTGGGCCCTGTCTACAAACAACAAAAGAACGCAGGTATTGCACTCAGTCATATACTGTATTTTATGCCAACTTGGGTGAAAAATATCAAGTCAGTAATATGTGTATCGTAAGAAACATGCAAAGTTTATATAGAACTTACCATCCTTGCAAAGCAGGCAGTGAGATATCCACTTCCTGAACCCACATCCAGTGCCGATGCCCCTTCGGTTAGTTTGTCACTTAACAGCTCCAAAGCATGAGCATGCTGTAGGAAAAACACCCGGCCCATTATGTGTATGTACATAAGTGAATTATAGTTCATCTTAATATATCTGCTCACATCTCAAAGCAGTTGAGTGTTTGTTACTCACCATGTGTGGAGCACTGATGGTCGCCCTGTAGCCTGTGATAAGAAAATGTCAAACACAGTCACAGCACACATCTGTGCTCATGGAACAGCTGTTACCTCTGTTACCATACAGATAGGCAAGTGCGTTTATGTTTCTATAAAGAGTGACTGGAATGCATACCTATGGACTGAGGAGAGTCTGCATAAGGATAGTCTCTAGAGTAGAGCCCTCTGTCTGTGGCCAGCATGGCATCAAACACTCGGTCGCTGCGGATCACCCCGTGATCTGCAGGAGAAGAGAGTGAAATGTGTGCAGGATGAAGTCTGTTTCCCCATTGATTTGAGTTTCCCCTGACCTTTTAATGTGAAGGGAAAAACAGTTTTTAGAAGATAAAATATGTTTTATTGTGGGGTCAATATTTAAAGCTAGGTGGTATATCAATATGTTAATTATATTTTGATAATTGTGCGGGATTTTGGTCGTCATAACATTAAGATATAGCTTACATGAAGTCTTTTCCTCATCTTGAAAGCTGCATCACAGTTCTGTGATACATTTTTCTAAACTTTATAAAAGCCTCCTCGTTTACAAACAGTTTGAATAAACAAATGGAAGAACCAAAAGATAACATTATATATCTTTTGGTCATTTTCCCTTTCTAATTTTCTCATAAATGCTGTTTTCCTTTCCCATTACACTTTTAAATTTAAGCTTTTGCATTTCAGCTTTAAAGTTTAGCATTTACATTCAAGCATTTCTATTCAACATTTGAACAGTTTCAATTTCAAATTGACATTTCAAAGTATCCATTTGTCATTTCAATACTCAGTAGCCTTTGTTTGATTTTACAAAAAACATTTAAATATGCTCTGATAATAACACTCGAGACACTTACCTCACCTCTCCCTCTCTGTTGTCTCTCTGCTGGACTGTTGGACCGATTATATACTTTGCTATATTTGTTAATATATTTGTTATATATTACACTCCATATTCCATATTATATTTGATAGTCTTTGATAGACTTTGATAGTTATATTATATTGATGTTATACTGCTGCACTGTACCTTATACTATGTTTATTTACACTATGTTATACTATAACTATACTACCATATGTTACATTGCTGTACTATACTAGATAATATGTTATACTATATCACTTAATTCACCTTATACTATATCTTCTCATACTATATCATTATATTATACTATATCATGTTTACATTGACCTACGTCATACTCTATATTACACTTCTATTGCATCTTTATATTAATACAGACAAACTACTGTAGGTTCCATTATTACTTAATCATATCATATATTAGTCTGGTGTTTGCTGTTTACATAGACATGTTGATTCTGCTCCTATTAATCACACCGCTGTCACTTCACCTTGTAATCTTTGTCTCCAAATGCTTGTGTATAGTTTCGATTTGTATTTTTGTATTCTTCTTATTCTAGTTTTTATATACCTGTTATTTATTGTTTTACCTCTTTACTTATCTGTACTTATTGCTGTCATTGTGTTGCTGCAACAACGGAATTTTCCTGCTGGAGAGTAATAAAGGTTTATTTCATCTCATCTTAATCGAGAGTAGTACAATATTATAATTGTTTATTTGCCATTTTTTCTTTTAACTTTAATTCTGGATAAATTATACTCCGTATTTTTCAGAGTAGAGTTAATAATGAATACCTCTAACTGCCAAAATCCATATTACTAGAGAGAGTACCACCCTTGTTTATCTTAAATACAGTATAAAAGCACCAGCTGTCACACTTGTGGTGTGGAGTCAAAGACCCTGTACTGTCCCTGACACCAGCCCATGTTACCTCTCAGCCTGCTGACGAGCTCTGGATGTGTTTTGCCACTGGACATCCACGCCATGGTCCGGGACAGCAGGACACCCATGGGGACTGCCACTACTGCCAGGCGCAACGCTGCTCGCATCTCCTACACCGGATCTCCCTGCAGTGACATGATGATCAGTGCGTGCACACCTGAGTACATGACACACACGTGACTGTAACATACATTTAACAGCCTGCTTGTGTCCTCTGCGTGGCAATGAATTTGTAACAGCAGACTGAAGTGAACGTGGGAGAGCAAATTATTCTCATATTTAACTTGACTTTTATTAGCCCGCGAGCTGATCGAGCTTCATAGTTTACAGCTATAATAATAACAACAACAAGTTAACGTTACATTAGAAACAGATAATATAACTGAACAGTGCTAATGTCAGTTTTTAAAACTGTCAATACTCACGAATATAATGATTCAACAGAGGTCAGCAGAGCTTGTTTACCTTCGTAGTTCACCACTGTTCCGTCCAGCTGAGACAAACTTCCTGGCTCCCTCCTCAGCGAACCACCGCGCCTGGCCAATAAGATGCGGCCTCTCCGACACGAAGCCCTAGCTGTCCAATCACATCTCAAAGCAGTTTGATGGGCGGTTACAATGTCCAATCACATGATCCTAAATAAGGAAGTGGGCTGTCGCTCGTTACAGATTGTGGATCATGGACATAGTTAGCTAGCGAGGCTAATCTTTAATCTTTAAATTCATATATCAGCGGAAAAAGCAGTTAACATATTGAGATTTTCACACAGGTAAGACATATTTGTAATGTATTATGATGGTAAACTGTTTGAAGGACATTATAAATGCATGACAATTGTCGATACAGGAGGTTAGACACCAATTTAGGTAAGGTATGTTGATGTAAATTAAGCTCAGTTTTTGATTGCTCCTTGTATTTGGACATCTGCGCAGTTTCCTTGTCCTGTCTCACGGACATGTCTGTTTTAGTGTTGCTGAGAGAGCCAGGCCATTAAACAACATTAGGCTAACGCTAACCGATGCTGAAAACTGATGTTGACATCTGTTCAATAACTCAGCTCACCAGAATGGTCGACGACTTCGAGAGTCAGGAGGTCCAGTCCAGCGGGGAGCTGTGGTCCCAGATCTGCTCCAGTCTGCCGGACGTGCAAGCTGAAGCGACCCCAGAGAACAACACGGAGTTCAAAGACTCATTCCAGCCAGCAGCACAAGTCGGAGTGCACGTCAATGGACAGTCAAATGGGACAAATACCAGTTCCTCTAGCGCCAAATGGGAACCCATGGAGGATTCAGAGATCTACATAGCCAGTTTAGGTACAGGCATCCTTCCTGCCTCTCTCATGGCTGTAGGCCTCATGTCACATTTAGCTCACCATGTCCTCCATCATACATCCTTCTCAACCAAAACCAAACTCCAATATGAACATGCTTTATTCCCCAAATGCTTTCAGTTATTTTGCCTTCATCAGGGTTTATCGAAGGTTGTTTCAGGTGTCTCCACAATGTGGTCCTTCAATTTGTCATGTGACTTCTTTATAAATCACCCAAAACACTGAGTAAACAAAAGAACATTACAGTTATCAATCTCAAAGTATTTACAGAATACCATAGTCACTCTTAATAGATAAAGAAGTGTAGAAGAGGTGTGGTTTCACACAGCTCCTGATGTGTTTTGTCTTGTATATACTTGGTAGATAATGGTATAAACATTAGCCACACATGAAATATATGGCATCTGCTGCATGAAATGGCCCCTATGCTGTTCTTTGAAGGTTAATGTTTTATTTCACTGAAGTGTAATTATTTTTTTGATGTTAAAAAAGATGGTTAACCTGCTTGAGAAATTTAAGTGACCGCAAATACAAAATGACTATGAACTTTTCAAAAATACTTTTACAAAACATTACATCTTTATCTGTCTTTTTTACTCCTAATGGTTATTTTTGCATACCTAGTATCACTGGTGATTTAGAACTCATAACTATGATTAATTCATAGCTGAAGTGATTTGTTGATTAATCAACAGAAGAAAAAATAATCTATTTCAATCTGTTATTTGTTAAGTAATTTTTCCAACAAAAATGCCAAACATTTCCATGTTCCAGCTTCTTAATTTAGCTTTTTGTCTTATTCAATAGTAAAGTGAATATTTTCATATTTTGCTGTGGTGTTTGGGGAAAATTTTCTGACATTTTATAGACTGAATGATGATTAGATTAATTGAGAAAGCTAAGACTAATTGATGGACTGTATATGAAACAACCCCACATATCACTTTGATGATGGAAAAATAGCCAAAAACATGTGGGCAGTAAAGCACGTCCCATTAAGAGACATGTTTAATTTTGATCACACTGGTTTGCACCCTGATGTGTGTTCTTTATCAAAGTTAGAAATTGCTGCCTGTCCGTTCACAAAAGTCAAAATGTTGATCCAAGATGTAAAACTCAGTACTATTTTGTCTACATTTTGGTGCAGAGAACCGCCTGAAGAAACTAAAGGGCCAGTCCAGTGATGTGACCTCTAGGGACATGTTGCGCTCCTTGTCTCAAGCTAAGAAAGAATGCTGGGATAGATTTCTGCACGACGCCCAGACCTCAGAGCTCTTCCAAGGCGGTGACATGGATGAGAGGTGGGATGGGAGGGATGGATTATGCTGCTACACACACATACTGCATCCTACTTACATTTTATTATATATTCTAACTTCAGATGTTGCATTTTTGTATATGTGTTTTATGTGCGTTTGTGTAATTTGCTTTTCTTGACAACAGAATTACTTCAAATTTTGTGTTGCAAGGATAACAGGTCTCCCAGGTAGTAAAGAGCTTGAAATAGACCCCTTCTCATCTTAATACCTTTTGACTATTTGTGTACCTCCCTCCCACAGTGCAATTGAACACTTCAAGAGGTGGTTGATTCCTGAGAAGGTGGCCATCAGCGCAGAGGAGCTGGAATATCTCCTGAGGCCGTCTCAGAATAAAGAAACAGCCGAATCAAACCAAACACGGAACGAGGAGGAGGAGGCAGAGGGAGAGAAGCACAACCCCGAGGAAGATGATTCTCACAGCCCAGAGAAATGAGTGTGTTTTTAAAATAGTAACACTGAAAGAAGAACTAATTTGGCGAGCATTCAGTATGGGTGACTTGTTACCCTCCCACGCTCATTTGGAGCTGCGTTATGTCATGGCAGTGTTTTGGCCAAAGCTTTTGTTAACAGCGGTCAAAGAAACAATTACAGCCTATCATCATCCTCTGTATCCCCAGCAACTGAGTGTTAAGTACTTATCCATTCACATGTGTTTTTTGTCCTTGCTATTCAACCCACATCACACCATGAAAATATATAATAAAGAACTTGAAATTAGACTTGTTTGTCCTGTAGCAGCAGAATCTGCATCTAATCTGTGTAGTGACTATATCTGTTCCAAGAATGGCTCTCTACTTTCAATACATATGCAAAGGCTAATGAAGGTCCACGTGCAGTATCATGTTGTGAATTAGACTCTGATGACGTAAGTGGTGCATTATCTTGCAGAGACATTATTTTTCTGTTTTTTAAAAATTATGACATCTAGAGTAGGAGTATGTTCCTGAGAATACTGTAATATATTGTGTAACATCTGTATTTTTGCCATGTTGATTTTACACATGAAGTTTTACCCACGTTTCAATAAAAATAAGTAGACTTGATTCTGGTCATTTTATCTGTTCACAAGCTGAAACAAGGGCACTGTTTTAATCAGCTACATAGGTGAGGTGCATCTGAAATGCAATTAAAACTTACACTGAAGTTTGTGTGCTTTTTTATTTCCATCTTTGTTAGGGCCAATTTGAGATTTAGACTATACTGAGGACATATTTGTAAAGTGAGGACTGTTTTAGGGTTAAGGTTAGAAGTATGTGTAGTTCAGTTTGTTGTAATACGGTTGGGATTAGGGATTCAGTTGTAATGATTTAGGGTTTAGGGAATGCATAATATGAATGAGGGCCCTCACAAGTATAGAAGTACACGTGTGTGTATATGTGCGTGAAAGAGAGGGTAGACGTGTGAAGTGGTTTCTCCCCTGTGGTCTTCCTTTCTGACTGCAGTATCTTTAGATGGCAGCAAAGAACCAAATTTTATTCATCCACAAAGTGTAACAGATTGCCATTCCACCAATTTTACAAGAGATTTTACTAATAACAGGGAGAACCACGCTGTTGTAAAACCGATTTATAATGTTACATGTTTAAAGACAAATAAAAAATATTCTGCTTGGAATAGTAATTATATCTGACTCAGTTTTAACACAAAAAAGTTCAATTACCGAGTTAAAAATTCTTGAAATCACATCTACTCTTTCTCCCTCATCCAGAATCGGTGAATATGCAAATATCGTTCGTGTAACAAGTATTAACTACTAGATGCAGTTTCCACATCACACTTTGTTAATGTTCATGTTATTTACACCAAACTAGTCTCTTTACTGATGTAAACGGAGTGGACAAAATATTAGAAACACTGCTCGATATGATGCAACACAGTTCAACTGCACCACAAACTACATCCTCCCAAGTCAGGATTCATTGCAGGGCTGTTGAATTAGACTATTAGTTTTAGCTTTGTATAATAAATTGGCAACTGAGTAATATGCTGAATTAAATCAATTCAGCCTGGGAAAATCTTCTCAAATAGTGTTCATTTGAATAACAACCATGACTTCATTCTCTAATGTGAATCAATTTCTGTTGGGGTCCTTTACATGAAAACCTGTGGGAACCCTTTGATTAGCCTGCTGTCTATCTTCTAGGACCCAGAGGACTGAACGTGTGAAATCAATTGAATGCACCCAAATTAGACAGTGTTTGTTCTCATTTTTTTTCAAGTGGAGAACAAATTCTTCCATAATAACAAAGTGGACTTTATTTCACTTGTTCCGGAGGATGCTTCTTGTAGTTTCTATTTCCGTGAGTAAAGCTGGTGACTTTCCAACTCTCCAGGTCTCACAGAACCGTGCTTTGTGGCAATAGGTTGGTTTGGGTTGACAGATAGTTGTGTGAAGCCCAGAATGGCCGGAAATTAAAATTTGATTGGCACCCATCCTTGATTAAAATGTAATTTCCATCTCTGGAACGTGTTAATACAGAAATCCACCTGTGATATCCCCTGAGAAAAAGAGCTTCAACAACCATTTAACCCTAAATGTCATCCCTGGAAAGAAAGAGAAAAAAAAGAAACATTGAATTAAAATATATTATAGTATCAACCGAAAATAAGTTCCAATAATTCATGTTTAATCTCTGCATCTATTCATTTATATCCATAGAGTTTCCAAAAGCATAAATTATATATTTATCACTACTTTCAATAAAAGTGTAAATGAGAGTAATAAGGACTGATTCCCTTGGCGGGAAGTTACAATAATAAATTTTGGAAGGAGGTTAGATCTTTGAATAACAGTAAAACCACTTTTTCATCCAGTGTTAATGGTGTGAGTGGGACAGATGCAACTGTTCATTTCCAAGCTGTTTTTGGCTGAACTGCAGAGGGCCAGCCCTACAAATGCAAAAGTCTGTCACTGAGTGAGTGAGTGAGTGAGTGAGTGACTGACTGACTGGCAAGTCAGAAGTTACACGATTGGTCGGCTGAGTGAATTGGAGATTCCTCATTGGCCATTGCTCTTTCAAAATGAATAGGCGGGAACGTTAGTTACGTAGCTACAAGTACAGGCGCCGCCCTCTAAAGCAACCGGTAGTATTACGGGTGGATAGTGCCAATTTAAGGATTACCAGGAGAAGGAGACCCTTGTGAGAAGTACCTGCACGGTGCCGCAGCCACAGAAAAGTACATGCTATTAATGGTAGTTAAGTAGGCTAACTTTAGTCAGCCATAAAGTGTCCGGATAAGCTCAGGCTGCAGCATAATAGGTACTGAAAGGCCGTGTGTTGTGTTCGCTGCCACAGAAGAGAAATAAAAAGTCTCCGTTCTATGGCATCTAGTCACCAGCGATGAGCCAGGCTGAAGTCAATTGAAATAAAACCTGAGGTCTCCTAACTCCAGTTCGGAGCCGCGGATCTGGAAAGGTAACATATGCAATCACGTTAATTACGGAGTCATGCTCCGGTAACGTTAACATTAGAGCAACAACAACCTTGTATGTATTGATGAAGTGGATCAGATGATTGATCGCGGAATGTTTCGTTCTCTTTTGTGACTTTATTTTCGCTGCGGTGGCAAAACTTTACCAGAGAGAGGTGGAGATCATGGTTACAGACGGTAACAGTCCAGCACAGAGCAGAGCAGGAGAGAAACAAGAAATCAGCTGTGGAGAGAGTAAGGGAAAGAGCAAAGTTTAACACCCAAAATAACAGACAAACAGAAAAACGAGAGACATCCTGTAGATAGAAACAATTGAAGGAGCAGGGGAGTTAATAGATCATTAGAATATAGTTATATTTATAATTATAATAAGTTCTCTTTCAAATAAAACATCTCAAGATATGAGTGGAAAATGTTGTTCTTGCAACTGCATTTATAACATTTTTTATAGTCAAACAGAGCTTAACCATATCATGTGATGTGCTACACTTTAAGAACAAATATTACTGGGACCACGACAGAAAATTGCTGATGAACATTTAATATCCAGGAATCCACATTATAGACGCGACCACTGACTATGCGTGTAGCAATATGGCCACAATATAGCACATTGACCATACACTGTTATATATTAGGTCTTGACCTAGTCTTGTTTCACTGAAGCCACAGTCAAAACCAACAAACAGGCAAGGAAAAACATCTGTAAAGGTGACAGGTTTCAGGTGGTATCCTGAACCTCCACACCAGTGATCCCAACTAGGACACAGAAAATAACAGAAAGCGGGAGATAGTATTAAAGATGGCTGCAAGACCCATTTTCACCCAGGACAAAACATCAGTCAGCTTTTCCTTCTGACGTTAAATTTGCATTATGACTCAGTAATGTCCCCAGTAAAGTCTGGATGTCTGGGAACTGGATTTCATGTATTTGTTGACTACTTCTACAAAGCCCAAGACTTTTCAAAGACCTTTTAGCCATGAAGATTGAGACATGTGGAAATAACAGGAAGAACAGGAAGGACCGCTCAAAAGAAACGGACCCCCACAGGCACCATCAGGTGGCCACGTGAGGGCCCACTTGTGTTTGTGAAGTGGATTAATACATGTGAGGTTGCTATGTGCTCCACAGTGAATGTGGCACACTCCAGTGGCACAGTTTCACTGTGTCTGCTCTACTGTGGTGGTACCGCACACTGTTTTATCACTTTGTGGATATTGCAGCAACAAACAGCTACCACTTCCACAAGGACCTCGCCACCTGTGTGGGGCCACTCCTGTGGTTCCACCAAAAAAGGGATCCGAACAACTACAATCCTGCCCCCATCAGTGTCCAGATCGATCCAAGGAATAAAGTGTCCTATGGAAGGAGAGGCTGTGTGCTCTGCAGGTAGACCAGGCAGGTCCAGCAGGCCCCACCATGGAAGTGTAATGTGTGTGTGATGTGACCCTCTGTGTTATTGTGGACAGAAACTGTTAATGTGTGGCACAAGCAAAAATCACACCCAGAAACGAGTGTGAACAGTTGTGATAAAAAAGTTCCGTTTTTCTGTGTAAGAGCGACTTTTTTGCTTTTGTTTGTTTTTTGTTTTTTATCTGATGATCTACAAATCTTGGGCTACAAATGTGAAGCCAATAAACATTTAGTTTTTTGTGCTGGAAAAGGAATAAAATGTTGAAAAATTTAAATTCCGTTCTTTTTGGCCTTATAACTATTTATAATGTATACAAATGTGTATATGTTAAGAGATCTGGGGCAACAGTAATGGGTAACATTTCAGAGTTCACAACGTGTTGCAACTGAAAAAGGTGATTACCATGTAAATAATCACAGTGATAAATAACATCCTTGTTCCAAAACAGGAAATACCTCCATACCTTTAAGAACAATTTGGCTTTATTAAAATTCAACTCAGATACCAGATGATCACTGCCCCTATAAGTCATGAACTTACTGTCATAATTAAGAAATACTAGTAAATACTGTGCTGCAAAACAGACTGCAAAGACTATTATTTGTTACAAACTTGAATGTGATCACAAAAGTCGTTCTTACTAAGAGTCCATATTTGTATAAAATTAATTATAAAACTGCTTGACAAATCCTTACATATTTTCTGTGTCCTCCAATTCATGGACATCTTCATTATCTTCACAATCAGCCCTCTGTTCCCTTCAAGTAGTCCTGTGCTAATGAGTTTTGTCCTGGATTACCCTTTGCAGATGCTCACTTGATGAATCACACGGTCTCTCTGGTCTTTTGGTTGCTCCAAGTTGCACCAAGACTCACAATTTTTAAATTAGTTTTAGTTTTATGAATATTTAAGATGTGTACTGCTGGAGAAAGATCATGGTTTGTCCCTTAATTGCTCAATTTTGGTTCCGTTCCCCACTGTTGGTTTCTGGGTATGTGGCTTCATTGTGAAGAACCACACAGCTGGAAATTTGACATTCAGCATTAAAAATCATTCACGGAAGGAAAAAAAACATGTTTTTTTTCCTTCTTAAACACTTGGTCAAAGTCAGCTTTTCCTCTCAGTGGAGATGTCTGTTACAGGATAAATTTAGGATAACACGAGTGACAATAGAGGAGAAATAATATCATAAAATGTGTCAGGATCACTATAAATTGACTACATAAAACCACACTTTATAAGTCCCAATAGGAAAATTATAGTGATTCCATGGCAGATAAAGATTACCATAAAACAGGACGTGGTCATTATAAATTCACTATTTATTACCAGAGAGCCACTATAGTTCCCAAGAGGACTATCATCGGAGCTGATAATGATTGTTCATTGGGGGTGATGATGAGTGAGATTCAAATGACAGACATGTCATCTTTTTCTTTTTTTCTTTTACCATACTGGATGTGACTCACTCACATGAACACGTACTGTATGCTGTGTGTGTGAGAGAGCGAGAGAAAGAGCACACCTTTTTATTCTGGAGCACAGTGGGCTGCAGTGAGGAGGTAAGGCTGCACAGCAGTGGGACTCTCTACAGACAGAAGACACACAGGCAGGTGCTGGACTGTTCAAGTAATTTCAAAGAATGTCTGACTGACATCTCTCAGAGGTATTCTTTTTTTTCATTTCTACTTTCTTTTTTTTTTTTAATTCAAGCACTCTGATAACTGTTGAATTTGCGTTTGGTTATTTCTCAGAGAAGAAATGGTTGTTTGATAATAAGATTGAGATGTATCTTGTGTATTAAGGGCTTAAAAAATGCTGCTTGAGATTTTTTAAAAATTAAACAGCTGCATGTGAATTATGTGCAAATCGATTTATCACTGATCAGGTCAATGCGGCAATGAGCTTTTTTAAAAATCATTTGTATTGGAACTGATTTAACCAGTCTTCCTTGAGAAATTCAGGTACTTTACTAAGAGAAGTACAGTAACATGATGATAAATGCTGTGGTCAGGAGGTCTTGCTCAGCGTAAGTAGGTTATTAATAAGCACTTATTCATGCTCTACAGTAGGTCAGTGAAGGTTTTTCATTTGCAGATGAATATGTGACGATGACAGGATTTGATTGTTTGTTATTTCTGTAGATGCAGTGTTATTTGTTGCTTTTTTATGAATGAAACTGACAAAACGAGGATGCACTGATGCCAAAAATGCCAAAAAAAAAAGGATGACATTCAGCCCAAAGCATTCATTTTGAAGTCAGGTGTTATTCATATCATCCTCATCTTATCTTTAAAATTTAAATTGAAAAGCCATTTGAGTGCTCTCATTCTCTTCATTGCTGTCATGTGTTTTTTGTTAATGAACCAAATCTTTAAGTCACAGCCATGAGAAACAGACAGCTTTTTCCAAGGCTCTGCGCAAAATGTGCAATAAATCAGCATTCATGCCCATTTTCACGCTCTCGCATAACATCTGATTGTCTGGTGCCAGGTGATGAGTATTTCTTATTGCTCAGCAACAACTGGATCATTGGTGTCAGTGTAGATTACACGTACAGATGTTTCAGCAGATATCCATGATGACAATCTTTGCGTCTAGAGATGTTATTTCCGCTGTATATGGAAAGAGCTGAGAGAGAAAGAAGAGCTAAAAAAGAAGCTCACGTGGATTGGACGGATGATTGCTGGTGATGAAAACCAAAAATGTGACAAAGACTGAGATGGAAAAAATTTGGAGGCAGAGAGAAGTAAAAAGGTGAGAAGTGTAGAGTGAAGAGGAGAGAAGGATAAGATGTTGTGAAGATGAGATGGATGAAAGCAAATGGATTTAATATTGTTGATGGGGACTTACAAGATTGCAGCTTTATAATGAGATCGATTGAGAGTTTTGGAGATGGTCACTAATTAGTCCAAATGTGACTCATCTCTTCAATCTCTGTATCTCATCATGATGTCAGTATCACTTTGGGTTTAATCAATATGTTGTTCAATGAATTATAAAAATATTTGTTGGCAATTATGATGTTAAATGAGGTAAATGTTATATATATGCGAAATATGGAGCAGGTGATTTGATCTTGTTTGTTATTCATTCTGGCTGCAGCTATGGACTGGGAGAAGTCACTGAACCGATCTGGGGTGAACTCTTCTTCTCCAGCCTCTTCTCCCTCTCCATCCATGGCTGACTCCGCATCCTCCTTCTCTTCCTCCTGCTGCAACTCCTCTCACCCCCTCTTCTCCACATCCCCATTCTCAGCCCCTGCCTTCTCTGGCCTGGACCTCCTGTCTGACCTGAAGCTCGTCTTCATCCCTCTCTACTCGGCCGTGGTGCTGGTCGCCTGCTCTGGCAACCTCCTCCTGCTCTTTCTCATCTGGCACAACAAGAAAAGACACAACACCACGAACTTCCTCATCAGCAACCTGGCGCTCGTCGACCTGGTCATGTGCGTCTTCTGCGTCCCTTTGACTGCATCCTACGCTTTTGACCAGCGTGGATGGGTCTTTGGCCCCCACATGTGCCACTTTGTCACTGTCATGCAGTCTGCAGCTGTCTACGCTGCAGTCCTGTCCCTCATGGCCATCGCAGTGGATCGTTACGTGGTTGTGGCTTATCCCATCCGCAAAAGAGCAGGATGCCAGTTCTGCTGGGGTCTGGTGGCCCTGATCTGGCTGTCCTCTCTGGCTTTATCCACACCTACAGCACTGCACACCGTCTACCTGGACCTGCGGGCTGCAGGGCTGCAGATGGCCGTGTGTGAGGAGTTCTGGGATGGTCAGGAGCGAGGCCGCCTCATCTACTCCTGTTTCATCCTCTTCTTCTCCTACTTTGTCCCACTGGCTGCTGTCTCCATTTCTTACTGCGCGATATCCTATCAGCTAAAGCAGAGGACCACATCGGGCTTGACGGCGTGTCCAGAGTTGAGATCTGCGAGGGCCGCATGGAGCAGACGCAGGAGGAAGACCTTCTACCTGCTGCTGGTGTCCGTCCTCTGTTTCGCCTTCTCATGGCTCCCCTTACAGGTACGGATGAATGAGAAACTGATGATTTGATGGATATATGAAAACATGAATAAATGAATTCTTAAAGGTTCTTAAATAGTTGGACATTTTGAGAAACATTCTTAATTGCTTTCATGCTGAGACTTAGAAGAGAAGATCAACACTGGAGCCAGCAGCCGGTTAGCCTAGCTTAGCATTAAGACTGGAAACAGGGGGAAAAAGCTAGCCTGGCTCTGTCCAACGGTAACAAAATCTGCCAACCAGCATTTCCAAAGCTCACTAATTAACATGTTATATCTCGTTTGTTTAGTCTCTTTTGTTGAATCCATACAAAAACCTACAAAATGTGGATTTATGGGGGTTATGTGCTGGACTATTTCTTTACCGGTGCAGTGACTTCAAGGAATCTTCAAGAAGTGTCATCTTTAAACTTTTTTTTAAGAGATATAAACTTGTTAAATGGTGAGCTTTAGAGGAGCTGTTAGGTGGATTTTGTTACCTTTGGACAGAGTCAGGCTAGCTGTTTCCCCCTGTTTCCAGGATTTGTGCTAAGCTAAGCTAACTGCTGCTGACTGTAGTTCTATGTTTATCCTACAAACATGAAAGTAGTGTCAATATTCTTATCTTGCTCTCTGCAAGAAAGCGAATATTCTTCACACAGAAATGACTATACTGAATTACCATTGTCACTGACTGAATCAGTAGCTTTTAGTAGTGGAGCTTTTTAAAAGACCACGAAAGCCAAATCTTTGAAATGAATCGAACCAAAAATTTCAAATGAGCACAGTGATCCGTAATTTAAACCATTATTGAATAACTGTGTTTCCCAAAATGTCAAACTATTCCTTTGAAATAACAAATCCCTAAAGGAATTCATTGTTGAATTAATTGTCAAACATCTTTTTCCTTGGATGAATGCTTTGGATAACATAGTTTAACTTTACAGGTGGTGAATCTGATCCGGGACCTGGACACAGACTTCTCCATCTTGGGGAAGAATTACGTGAACGTCATCCAGGTGTCGAGTCACCTGTTCGCCATGAGCTCTGCCTGCTACAACCCTTTTATTTACGCCTCGTTGCACGACAAGTTCCTGTCCTACCTGTGTCACCACTTCCTGTCCCGGAGGAGAGGAAAAGGAAAGGACAGGGGTCAAGGGTCAAGCGTCCTGACATTGTCACACAGAGTGCCGCGTCTTCACACCTCCACCGTTGTGGCAGATTTACCAGGTGCTGTTGTACATAACATTGGTCCTCAGGACAACTACGCTTAAATTGTTGTTGCAGCTGAATAGGCGCAAAAATGTCATCCACTGGTGTTTTCAGCAGCTCAGATGGATAAAGATCTCTGCTTCACTCCAAATTTAATATGAGTCTTGTCAGCCTTCATACTGACAGACAAACTGAGTGAATCTAAAGCACACGGATATTCAAAAACACTAAAACTCACAAAGCTGCAGTGTGTACAGTCACAAACAAAAACACACACCAGCTTCTGTCTCTCTGACTGAATTTATACAGGTGTAAAAACATTTGCTTGCTTTGATGAAAAGGATTTATGTGTGTAATGATTTATATTCTTAACAAATGTACAGATGCTCATGTACAGAAAGTCTATTTAGCACTGAAAAATATGCTATTGTGAGCCTAAACATTAGACTGTGATATTCTTATGAATTTCTAATACTGTACATCAACTTAATGTATATAATAACATGCTGTTCTAATCTCAATGTTTATTTGCCATTCCTGTCCACTTTAACTGAGTCTGTTAGGTTAGTTTTCCATGTGTAGTACATGTGTAATATTAGATCTATTTTGCTGGATGTCACTTAATAAACAGGTTTATTTGAATCATCTTTCCCTCTCCATTCATTACATGTTGTTTTAGGGATAAAATAGGAATATGACGAGTTTCTGTGATAATGAATCAATAATGCATTTCTGTCACTCAGTTTGGCCTTGAGCCACTGAACGCTTTTCACACTGTGCTGCAGCTGTGACATTTGACGAGCAAAATCTGCAGCGCGTTTAAATGTCAACTTTTAGATGGTGAGAGAAAAAAAAAGGATAATCCGTGCTGTTCATTAGGATATATAAAATAGTTAGGAGTGAATAAACCTGAGAGAAAACATACTGAATAGAGAGATAAAAAACACAAAGTTTACGATCTCACAGGGTCATGGCCTGACTTCTATGAGACAAGTTAATGCAAATGATGGCAGTTTAGGTGAAATAGGCAGAAGTTTGAACATAAAAATACTTTGCCAGTTAAGTTTTAAAAATCTGTTGACAGCTATAGGTGCATTTTTCAAATTTTGCAGCTCTACTGAAAGATGAGTCACTTTTACCTGAAAACAAGCAGTCTGGTGAGTAATGCACCATTTCAGGGTTTCTCAGCACTTTCTGACCTGTCACCTCGTTTGTAGGTGACGGGTCAGACAGGTAAGTTCTGCAGTTGTCATGACCCCAGCCATTAGAGAGCTGTAGAGCGAGAGCTGTTGTAACGAGTTGTAATGAATGAGAGTATGTCATTCTTCCGTGTGTTCCTCCTTCAGAAGCATGAATGGAGCATTAAATTTCCTGAGGTCCCTTATATTGAGCAAACCCACGGGGTGTTACGACACCAAGGTTGAAAAACAAGTGTTGCTCATCGCCTAAGTTGATGTTATGTGACCGTTATCGCTAATGAAAGCTAACAATCATTAAAAAGAAGTCTTATTTTGAAAGATCTTTTGAATCATTTGTTTATATAATCATGACGATGAGGCACTGGTGGAAAAACACTGAAAACCATTAGTAATGTGTCTGTTAGCTAAAGCCATTAATGTGCAATTATATAAGAACATAGCACCGTCAATTGTACAGGCTGTTATCTGCAAAAGGAGCACTTAATCAAACACAGTTCCTTTGTTTGTGTGCACAATGTCACTTTACTCCATACCAAGTTTAAGAGCTGATTGGTGTAAAGCAAAAGCCACCTAATTGGGTCTAATTTTAAACTCTCTAAATGGCTCATTTTCTTGATCTTATCTTCTCGGATTTTATCTGACAGGATGGTGGTGTGGAGGCTGCTTATACTGCTACACAACCAGAGCTCCTTTTTAGACCAATTTACAGAGTAAAAGTGCACGTCTTAGCAGCTGATGGTTGGGAGATGATTGTCAAGTGCAGGCAGTGGAAGTGGGGATGAGCTGCAGTCTGAATATTTAAGTTCACAACAGAAGATAAGGGGAGACTGCTTGTTGAATATCATATAATCACTTCTGCTAATGGGAGAATGAAATGGTTCACATGCAATATATTGTACACAAATCACACCTCTACTTATGCTCATGTCTGATTGTGTTGTGAGCATCCTTTATGAAAATGCAAATGCGAGCAGGCTTAACAAAGTCTTCACATGCAAATGTCAGTGACTTGATAGTTGTGTGCTGTGTGTATAAATTCAGGAGAGATGATGGTCCTCTTTCATTCTGAGGGTGTTGGGATTGTTCCCCTGAACTCTATGCATTCGAAATGTTCAGAAGAAAAGCTCTTCGTGAGACCTACGAAACAACATGAGCAGAAAAACAATGTAAACTTAAAAGACTATGGTGTTGTTCTGATGTCTACTCTTAATGTCTGACAATACAAAAAAAACAGCAAGCATCAAACGAGACAATTCTGGGATGACCTTGAGGGCATTTTGAGATGAAGAAAACAATTTACAGGCTTTCAGTTGCTATTGTATTTTTTTCTCTCTACACTATCAAGGCTCTTAGAAAAAAAATAAAAAACACCTCCCGTGGAGTCACAACTTTACCTAGAGGGTGCACTGTAGGCAGAGGTTTATAAAAAAAAACAACAGAATAATTAGTGCGAGTTTTGATGGAGCATGAAAATCCTGAGTGTCAGATAAGTAGCGTCTTTCCTCTGCCTCCATGTGAAGAGAATTTTGCACAGACCAAAAGAGCAGCAGGAAAAACAAATCTCACTATTCTGAATAAAATCAGAAAGCACTGAGCTCTGGCTCTTATGTAAGTTAGAAAAAACATTGGCATATTTGGATTTCTTACAACATGAGAAGCAGAATGTGTTGCGGCAGATAACACAGCACAAAATGGCCACAATAAGCTGAAACTTTTCAAAAGGTAAAGCCACTGCGGCTGAGATTCAGTACACTGCTAGCATGTGCAGCTGTACAGAGGGCAGGAAAGGTTCAAAAGACTAGGGGAGAGGTGCTAAATTGTAATGACTCAGTCTGTGGAAAGCCTTGCAGGTGAGTAATTTAAACGCCTCAGGACCTCTACTGAAATACACATGCTCTCTGCACAACTCGTGTCCCATTTAGAGCCTTTTCTTCACCTCCTCAGAGAGTTCTGACATGTGGGAAAATCTTTTGTTTGAGAGGCTTTGATGAAAAAGTTTTCCTTTCATTTCTTTTATATATACATTTATATATATATATACATATAAATATATATATATATATATACATATAAATATATATATATATATATATATAGTATGTTTAAACAACAACAAATGGTTATTGATTTAATTGGTCACAGCTTTAACTGCCTGTTATCAGTGAAAGTATCATTAAAAACAGTGGTGGTTCCCAACCTTTTTTTTATGATGTACCCCCAAAGCTCTATCAATCGAGCTCAAGTACCCCTCACCATCGTTCCAAATATGTTCACTTCAATTTTTTGCATACAATGTGTGTGTGATACTTCTGCACAGTGTCACCTACAGAGACCATTCAAATTAAATTAAATAAGTTAAATTAAATAAGTTAAAATATTCAGCTAATTGAGGACATTTATGCTTGAATCCAGCTTTTTTTGACCTTTTATACTTTTTTAAACATTAAGCTTATTTCAACCTTTTTTTTTATAATGGAAGTGAATGCAAGGAATCTTCAAATTCTCTTCAAACCCACACCATGTTTAAGTTCTACTACTTCAGCATACTTTGAGCTACAGACTTCATTTAAAGTTTAAACTGGCCACAAGACTTTGAACTGTTAAACTCATGTTCAGCTTTTTGATATCTTTTTACAGTTTTTGAATTATCACAGTTTAAGTTTTATGCTATTTTCAGTCCTCTTCTGAGTTTATAATGGGTGTGTATGGCATGCAGTTAGAGTGTGTCACATGACCCTCACTGATCCTCCTCTGCTCTTCTAAATTAAACTAAATTTGATGACTTCAGCCTTTTTAACTTCCACAAGACATACACAATTTATGCATCAAAACACTGACAAATTTGTCTTCTTTCAGAAAATGTAACTATTGAAGCAATAGGACGTACAATTTTTGAATTTTCTGCCTCAAAGCAACAAGAGAGCCCTTCAACTGTCCCATTGACTCCAATGTTATTGTACCTCTGAAAGTCTTGGGCAAAAACACAAATGTGGGAACTTTTCAAAATGTCATTTTTAACTCTATGTACACAAATGATATCTATATCATATTATGGATTATATATACAGTATATATGCAGATATTATATATCATATTATATCATATCTATATCTCCAGCAAAGTCTTGTGATGCTCACAGTGAGATTTCTGTGATTCCACTTATGGTTTTTGAGTTTTGGCGTCTTGTTCGAGTGGTACACCTGCTGTCCCAACAAAGACTCACCATTTTCAGGTCCCACATACAGAAACACAGGGGGTCATTTGGCTGATTACCTGCAGATTATCTACCTCTGATTGATCTTTTTAGCAGTTAGTTTATTCATTACTTTTACCTAACTATTTCAACCATTTATACATTACTTTTGGCTGACAATTTCGACTACTTACCTTTAGCAAATGTTAACTATTTCAATTGTTTATCCATCACTTTCAGCAAGCTACTTCATCTTCTCTGTCCGCTTGCTAACAAGGTTTCATGCACTCTAAATGGCAACATGTGGTGTTCAGACTCAGGTTGTTGTAGATAGCTGTGTTCTGTCCAGTCCTCAGCTAACTGTAGCTCATAGCTTACTGTTTATTGTGACAAAAAAACGTATTTAAAATCAGCATTGCACAAATTCAAATTGGCTGAGCTATCCCACAACCTTTCCACATACCCCCTGGCAACTGTGGAAGCACCCTTGGGGTGCAAGTAACCCTGTTTAGGAATCATTGATTAAAAGGATGTGTAGATCCTGTACTGGCTGCAGAAAACAGCACCAAGATACTGAGAAGAGACAGTAGCAAAATCATAAACACACACTCACACTGCACAATCACTGAGCATGCACACAGACACACAAACACACCACTGCTAAATGATCCGTGAATTGAAGCAGCTGAACTTTCTCACTCTTATCTCACACATGCTTGCTGTTACAGATGCAAATGATTTACCTGCTGCTGCTATTTAAAACCTCATAACCTGATTGAGTAGTGCCAGAGGCCTCATACATATTCATCAGAGGCCTGATTATTGAAGTTAGATGATTTATGTCTCCTGGCATCTGCTTTCAAGATGCTCACACTCTTGTTTTTCCCGTCATGATCTACACAGCGTAACAGATAAATGGGATCGTAATCATTTCAGGTGGAAGGAGATGAATGAATTACAAAAGTAGAAGCAAAGGGGGAAGGCTTCAGGCAATGAAAAAAGAACAGTGATTTAGATTTATCTAGATAAAATGTTTTTTTCTTTAAATATAAATTCAAATAAAGATAAATGATATTCCGGAAATTTAGAAATTTTTCATGCAAAGGTAAGTTTGAGTTCCCTTTCGTTGCTGACATTGTTCAACTTTCTAAAACAGATGCAGCAGATGGAGTCTTAGTAAGAGAACCTACAGAAATTTCTAGTTAAACTGTCCATACAGAAAGACAGACCTCAAACATGTGGCTGACTGACAGAGAGTTTAGAGCTAGATGTTGTGAGAATTGATTCAATCATGATAACACAGGAGCTTGACAAACCTTCATAAGTTTGTACAGTGGATACAGCCTTTTTGAGCCTTTTTGGTTGAGTATTAATTTGTTACATACAACATCTGACACATCAATATTAATATTATTCCTCAAAACCTTTTAAAATATCAGTGCTCTGATCACTGTGATGACTGTATTTGATAAAACCAATCAGATATAAATGTATTGGCTGAGTGAGCCACCATGTGGGCAACAACTATTACTACAGCACTCACCCTGACAGGAGTATTTGCCAATTAAACTAGAGGTAAGCCATAAAAAATCTCTCAAACACATGTTCAAACTCATATATTATTTATTACAATTAAATATTTTTCTTATATTACAGAGGTCCATTTGAAACCATACAAATAATCTGTGCTGTGATTAATATTTCCAAGATATTTCCAAAAATGCCATGCAAAGAATATGAACATAAATTCACATCAGAAGAACCGAAGTTTTAGGTTTTTGTACACCTGGGGATTAAATTAAATTCATGTTTCAATACCTTCCTCTACCTCTCTCTTTTTGGTGCAAACATTTCTTTGTGGTGATTCAAGATCAGACCAGCGTCATCTGACAAAAATGAAAGGCATTTGGAAGGTGGGTAAAAACAACAGTAACTGCTAGTCCTTCTCTTCATGGAAAACGCTTGGAATATATGCGGGTTAATGGGAACAGGCACAGAGGACCAATTAAGACATAAGTATCACACATCTTGATTAAACATAATTAGTTTGCTGAGTGATTCCTAAGGCCATTTAATGTACGGTGTGTGGTTCCTAACTCTGATCCAGAACACCCAGGGGGATTTTAAATTGCAGAACCAAATCAGACCAAATGTAGTTTATCCAAGTCTGCTTTGTTGTATTGTGCCGTGTGGGCTTTACTGCTGTAAATCCACCATCCATCAATATTCAGTGGAGAAAGTTTTGATACAGACAAAGCCATATTGAAATGGCTGGGTCTACTCTGTCTATTTTAGCCTAATGAATCGAATTAACCAATATGAAAATATTCATCCAAAGAGGCTAGTTTGAAAGTCCAATATTATTCCATTAATTAATTATGGTGAATTCTATTTTTGTAATTTAACACACAAAATTAACCCCACCCTTTTGTAGTAGAGTAAAGCAGAAGTAGGCAGGATGTGGGCATTTTCAAGTGATACTCCACCCAAAATCTATCTTTTGACTAGCACACACTCACCCCCTTTAGGGTGGCTGTAGTTTCCTCCTTCGTGTAGAACAGCGCTTGTGGTCAGCTTAAAACATATCGGATACAAAGGATTCAAATTGTCTTTCAAAGCAGAGTAAAACACCTAAAACGTCTCAAACACTCCTGAAGCATAATCTATTTCTTCACTGTCCATCCATGTGTTTAGTATTTTCAGTATGTCATCATTTCACCAAAATATGGCTAAGCACACCACCTCCGTGCTGTGCCATCAACCACCTTAAAGCTCAGCCAGGAAGTTGTGTCTTTTGCTGTATTTTGGCAAAATGTGATTGTTTGGAATATGAGCATACAAATGGACAGTTGAGAGGTGGATTAGGATGAAGAAGTGGTTTAGAAAAGTTTCTGTGGACTTTTTGTCCACCACGAAAACTTGGAACAATTGAAATTCACTGGAACTGACAGAATTCAAGCTGAAGCTGCTGTTATTCGAGAAGCACAAAACTACAAAGTTTAAGCAGTGCTTCAGTATTTGGGGAAATACGCTGAACATGAAGCTTCAGCCAGCAAACGGTTAGCTTAGCTTAGCATAAAGACTGGAAACAGGGAGAAACTAGTTATCAGCAGATTGTCATTTTTAGACTTCCATTTTTACAGAAAACATGTTAATTAGTGAGTTTTCGGGTTGCTGGTAGGTGGATTTTGTTGCCTTTTCTGACAGAGCCTGGCTAGCTGTTTCTCCCTGCAGTCTTTATGCTAAGCTAGGCTAATCGAGTGCTAGCTGTAGCTTCATATTTAACGTACAGGTATGAGAGTGGCATTGATCTTCTTGTTTAACTCTTGACAAGAAAGTAAATAAGCTCATTTCCCCAAATGTTGAACTATTCCTTTAACAGTCATCTAGTCTTCAGGTGTTGGGGGTTTGATACTAAAGATCACTTTGAATTTGAATCAAACTTGGGCAGACTTTTGTCAAAATAAAAGGGTCTAGGATCAGTTTTGCCTTTCAGATCACATAAGATCACACGAATGCAATGGACCTGAGATGCAAGCATCTAGGAATCAAGATCAGCACACTAAAAAGCTTCATTTCCCCAGGCTGATATCGGTACTCATTTCTAAATGAAAGGCTGGGAATGTTCTCTAAGGCAGCAAGATCAAGGGCACAGGCTAATGGCAAGGTAAGTTTAAATCATTGTAGCATTCGGCATTTAAAGGTGTAGAAGCAAAGCTTTATCATCAGAGGAGAAGTGAAAGGTGAATGACAGGAAGCTTGGAGAGGCCAAGGTACGTTTTGGTCCTGCAGGTTAAGCATCTCTGGTCACATGTTAGCAGGTGTCCTTCAAACTGTATCTGAGATCCTTCTGAATACTCCAAATGTGTCCTCAAATCTGCCTGGAGGACTTCAACATCTCAACACAACATTGAATAGATTTGTATTGGGCAAGCAAGCTCAATCAGTCACAGAAATACTATTGCAAATGACTCACACACATTTCATCTTAGACAGTGCAGCTAAGAAGGAGAGACAACTTCGACCTCCTTTCTAATCAGGAATGGAAAGCCACTCATCTAAACCTCTATTCTTTAAAATTATCTTTTGAAAATAAATTATATTTTCTCAGTACAGAAATAAATACATATCTTCTCTCAAACATAGGAATGAATCATCATCACAGATCTAAATGCTACACTGAATACATTACTCACCATCGCATCGGTGAACAAACAAGGATATAGGTGACTAACTGATGCCATCTGCCATGAACAGACACTCATCCAGATATATAAATGCAAATATACAGTTAGCTGACACCGGAGTCAAATCACACCTCTGGCAAACAGCTTTGAGAAAGTAAAATGTTCCTCAGCATTGGCATAACAAAAATCCCCTCAATGCTCGGCTCGTTGGACATCTTCACGCTGCAAAATCAAACAAACTGAACTGTGCTTTCTTTGTAGAGTGCGGTTCTGTACTACATCGTGAAAATCACCACTGAGGTGAATTTCAGAGTTACAGATATGACATAAAACCTATAATTCTCTCAGAAACTCACGAGAGATGTAGCCAAAGAAACACATTTCATTGTTTGCTGTGCATGTACTCATCAGTGGTCATCAGTGGTGATAAAGTTGAATTGGAATTAATCAAACCTTCTGATCGAGAACGTAACTCACAGCTGTGTTCAGAGTTTACCACACAGACCTACAGGTCAGTCACAATTACATGAAAATGGAAATGCTAGATAATAGAATAGTTTAAAAATTGGGAAATGGGCCCATTTGTTTTCTTTCCAAGATTCAGCCGAGAAGATCAATACCACTCTCATGTCTGTCCGGTAAATATGTAGCTGAAGTCAGCAGCCAGTTAGCCTAGCTTAGCACAAAGACTGGAAACAGGGGGAAACAGCTAGCCTGGCTCTGTCCAAAGCCAGGGAAAATGGCTAGCTTAAGGAAACAGCTGGTGTGGCTATGCGCAGAGCCAGGCTAGCTGTTTCCCCCTGTTCCCAGTACTTATGCTAAGCTAAGCTAAGCGGTAGCTCGCAGTAGCTTCATATTTTACCGGACAGACATGAGAGTGGTGTCGATCTTCTCATCTAACTTTCGGCAAGAAAAAAAACACACATTTCCCAAAATGTCTAACTATTCCTTAAAAACAGCTTGAACACAGATGTTCACTCTGGAGCTTTTCTGTAAAACTTCTGTATGCAGTGCGTTACAGAGAAATGACAAATGTGATTAAATCTTTAGCCACTCAGAAATCTCTTTGTTTCTCGTCTTTTCCACAGGACTGATGCGGGACGATATGCCTCAAATTTTCCTTAGCTATGGCGTATCATTGAGACACATTGCGTGTCTGATATCTGTCAGGTCAGACAGTAATTCACATGTAACATCAACCTCTCTTCATATCTATCAAATGTCACATTTCTAAGAGCTACAGTAGCGTTTTCTACAGCAGAGTACGTTCCAGGTTCTTCACATAGCTGCTACGACACCAGAGAGCCATGTATGATAAAGACCATTTACACTGCCTTATTGACTCTTATACAATATGTCAGACCATTACTCTTACTAAATAAATGTGTGGCATGTAAGTATGAACAAGAGATTTCAAAACAAAAGAAGCTCATCTCTCAATCCTTCATCCAAAAGTTCCTCTCACACAGGCAGCAGGTGGGTATGCAGCTAATTAAAGTTGTGGAGGATGAAACCAGAGTAACATTATCTCACGTCCAATAGCATTATGTGTCATGCCCCGTCAGATGCTACTGCAGGTTCTTGAGGAGGCGTCCGTAGCGGAAGTCATAGACGTGTCGACAGAAAAACACCAGCTCTGGGTCGACGTCATCGGGCACACAGTGGTGGGTGGGCATGGCGTTGCCAACAACGGGTGGCACCACGAGGGAGGCGGCACTGTCGCGTACGCCGTCCCTACGGCGTTTTACCAAGGCACAAAATCTGGACAAAACACAAATACAGGACATCAAACTCAATCACCTTCAAGAAACATAAAAAACAAAAAACAATAAAAATGTTTCTTTGTAGCTTCAAACTGTCGGAGAACTGAGAAAACCTGCCTGCCCTTTATGTTAAAAATCATGCTTTTTAAAAAAAATTTAATCTAGTGGGTATTTGAGGCAGGACCATATAATCTTTCAAAAGCAATATGTTTCATGCAAGAAATACTTCAAATACTTCAAAGAAATATGCTAAAGCCACCACAAAATGTAAAAATGCTTTCTTTCTTACCGGCAATACTGTGCCAATGTTAGGACATAGCATTTGTCTTCAATACAGGCCACACTGTTCACGTCCTGGTGACGGGACGCAAAGATCTCATTCTGGAGAAAAGACAGAAAGTTTTAGTCTTGTGTTAGCTCCAAACAAAAAAACCCATCATCCACCAAGACTCCAAATTAAACATTTGATCCTCTTAAGCCTTCACAGTCTGCACATTTACACAGGGACTTTAAAAGACACCATCTGTTGTCTTCACCGTACACGAGCACTTCTGCCTCACCTTCACCTCCAGATGTAAAGGCAGATTCACAGGAGAAAGATGTCTCACTTCTTCCTCTGAGCTGACAGACTGTTACTGTTCTCACTCGGCTGCCATGATGCGTTTGTTGTTTGTCAGTGCAGCCGAGAAATGACAGACTTCATGTGGTTTATTGTTTCTGGAGATTTAATAAAGCGCAACTTGCTCCTCGGGGAGACTACTGACAACAGGAAGCGAGCACAACAGAAGCTGCTCCTCAACATGTGTGTACTCATGCTTGTTCATACACTCTCATCTCTTTGAAACACATTTTCAGTTGCTGAGTTAAGCCAAAATCTCAGAAGTCTTTTCTTGAATTGAAATATTTTCATTTTGATACAAACTCACAGTGTACAAATAGGAAGAAATGAAACTAAATGAGAAGAGGCTCATGGGTAATTGCTAAAAACATTAGTGTGTTACATTAAGTGTGTTGCAAACTAATCCTCATATCCTACGGAAAAGTATTTTATTAAAAGGAGGAATTAAGCGAGTGGAAATACACATCAGTGTGTCCTGACATGAGGAAAAAATGGTCAAGATCAAGGTGAAGAACACCCCTTTCCTTATATGGGGGCACCTTGAGCTGGATTACAGGGTTTATACCATTACCAACAGAAAAATGACACTGTGTTTAAAGGATAATGTTGGTGTCATTGTATATTTTTCTTGTTGTCAACAAATCTCATGACAAAGTCCAAAACCAACAATGCCTTAATCGGTTTCTCTGTACTTTCCAACTTCCCTTCCCTCTCTGTGGCATTTAGCCACAAACCCATTTGTTCCTACTGAAGACTTAATCTTTAAATAGGGTCCCAAATATATAGTTTCATTTTGAAAAAGAGAGGTAATTAGAGAAGCTGGGAACTTAAATCAATAGGGCATTTGTTGGGGACTATTTTCAGCCGTGGATTAATACGCCCTCTAGTAGAGAGTGCTAAGGCAGCAGGACTGTGTGTGCGGGATTAAATAAAAATAAACTACAGGGGCCATGTTTATGATAATGAAGGGACGTGTCAGCCAGTGCAGCCGTGTGGCTTATTGTTGTGTTTTTAATAGTTTTTGGACAACAATGGACGTTAATGACTCAGAGGAATAAGCTGTATCAGGCTTTGTATACACACACAAAACTTGTGAGTGGGATCAATTGATTGTTGTTGTTTTTTTTTTGTTTTTATGGGATTTGTTGACAAAAAGAGAAATATAAAATATTAGTTTAGCTAGTTTAACTAAGTTTAACTGATGGTTATGTTATTTTCACCTGAGAGACTTATAAGCTAACGTGGCATGAAACATAAATATTCAAGCCATGCTTACACGCACTATTTGTGCACAGTTAACTGGAGCTATGTTTCAGGTGTCCTGGTATATCATTTTAACAAACACCTGCCAACCACTCAGAAACCAGTATAAAAGGATTCTCACCTCACAATGTATACTGGGGTTGCATCTCCCCTGTGTGTGTTCTGGACGGTAGTACCAAAACAAGCTCATCATTAGCTCTCCTGAAGAAAAAAAACAAAACACACACACAGTTCACTTCAGTTCTCGAGCCAGTTATTACTGCTTTAATTCAGCTTCTCTTGTGCTGGAAGGACACACTGTGTACGGGATGTGTCCTACCTGACTCTGGCTCTTCCCACAGAGATGAGATCTTGGCCACGAAAGGCAGAGACTTCTTCCTAGGTCCAGATTTCAGCAGAACAGTGTCTCTGACCCGAATCAGCTCCCCGTCCCTCTGGACGCCCTCGAAACACTTCCTCAGCACCAGAGCCTCCTCTCCCTGGGAACACAGGCAGCAGGAAATACTGACTCCTCAAGCAGGCAGAAACTGATAAGCTGTGAGAGGCTGTGAAGTAAAAAAGCTGCAGGATGTGGTGTGTATTGAATTACTTCTGTGTCTCAACAGAAATGTGGACAGTCAGGAGTTTGGATGGGACTCAAAAAACAGTCAATAAGCTCTAATGTGACAATGATGCGCGTGTGATAAATCATCCCAAACTCTATGAGGACAGTCAAGTTAAATTACACCATATTTAATTACAAGAGGCACCATCATGGCTGCGTCACAAAGCACCAGCATGACTTTTCTACGTACCACAGAGAAAACCTCCTTCTGAAAGGGAAGGCCAACTGGCTGCCAGCCGTTGGTGGTTTTTTGGCGGCCGTTCTTCGGCTGCTTGGCAACCGTTCGCCCTCCGACGCTGGCAGAGCCGAGCTTCTGTTTCTTGTCCCTGTTGAGAGGGCAGACAGCCGAGCTGATGCTGCCGGTGCCGCGCGCGCCAGACCTCGACCCGCTGGGCGACTTGGCACTCTGCGGACACTCCTTCGCCACCTGCAGCGGAGGCTGTGGTTGGCTGGGGTCGGACAGCGGAGTCTGAATGTGGGGCACTGATTGGCCGGCTGGAGGCACAGTGGGGATGGGGCAGCCAGTGAGGACTCTGGGGCTGGGACAGATGGGGATGGAGGAGGGACTGTGGTGGTCACTGGGAGTTGATGGGTAGTCGTCTGAGGAGGGAAAGGCAAGATAATGAAGTAGAGTGACAGAGAACATGTACTCAGTCATTCAAGGAGCAGCTACAGTGCTCAACAACCTTTAACGAGGTTACATAATAGAGACATGAACGACACTCAGTTGTTATTAGTTCAGCTGAAGCAGCAGAAAAACAAACAGAGCCTCAATTAAGGTCAATTATAGCCTTAACAGAACAACCTCTCTCTCACACACACACACACACACACACACACACACACACACACACATAGACACAATAGACAAACAAGCTGACAGTGAAAATCCACTAACGCTAACTGTGTGAAATAACAAGAACAGGTTGTGCACACTCCCATTACACAATTGTGGTGATGACATTAAGGTGCATTAATGATCAGTTTATTTCAGTTTCATCTCTCAGCCTGGATCCAAACTTCATCTGCAGCCTTCATTTCCTCTGTGGAGAACATTAACGTTATTAGGCTACTTGGTTTACTGTTAGCCAACTGAGCCATTAGCAAACATGGGTTATATATTATTAGATATACACATACACATGTATGTATCTAATAAATACTACAAATGTACTTTACTTGAGTACTTGAACCTTGAAAAAGGCCTATCTGTAAAAACCTAAAGCTTTCCACCAACATGAAGGCTGAAGAGTCTCAACCCTCACAGTCTGACCTGGTTCTGGCTGCTGGAAACCACAGAAAGACAGGGAGAGTGCAGCTGAGGTGCAGCAGTACACCGGTGTGTGTTCATGTGTAATTAGTGTTGTGTTTTTGAGGTCACGTTCAGGTGTTTTTAACCATACACCCACACAGGCAGGCAGACAGACACACACTAGCGTACACACAATGTTTGTGTGTGATACCGCAGACATCACAAAGAGTTTTCCTGTTCTGGCTCACATCTCTGACTTGAACACAGAAGCTAACTGCTGACATTCAGGCTCATACAATCAGCTCATTAGGTTTCAGCTGCACAGGCCTTGTATTCACTGTCCGGCTGCTTGTATTCAAACTTAGACAAAAAAGGTCTTGCCCTTTATCTGATATTTTTTTGTTACTTCCCACTCAAGTGACATTCCTAAATGGGAGATTAAAAATGCCTGACATAATAGCTATTCTCAGCACATTGTACTGCTTTGGCAGCCAGATTAGGGGGGGACACTGCATACAAAATAACCTAATAACTATAGTGTGCTCATGAATGTTTCATAC
Organism: Oplegnathus fasciatus; assembly: GCA_003416845.1. Taxonomy (NCBI): domain Eukaryota; kingdom Metazoa; phylum Chordata; class Actinopteri; order Centrarchiformes; family Oplegnathidae; genus Oplegnathus; species Oplegnathus fasciatus. Next base: position 2,057,981 of record NTHP01000018.1, on the reverse strand, counting down.
TTAAACTTATTAGGAAATCCTACTTAAAGGGGCGAGTGAATTTACACATGAAGTTTAGTTTCCTTGTCATTGGGAGTTCTACTCACCCTGTGAAAATAGTTGTTTAATTTCAATGTGTGGCTCAGCAGGGAGCTCTCTAAAGTCTGAGAAAATAATCCTGATAATGTCACTAAACAATACGGAATCACTGAAGTAACCTTTTAATCAGCCCTCCATGATCTCTGGTCTTCACCATCTAACACAACTTGTTTGTACCCCTTTTTAATTCACTTCTAAATAACATCTTTTTCTGCTAGAATATCTGCACAGGGCTGTGTTATCAGCTGACACACAAAGTTAACGCTTTCTTTTTCATGCTTCCTTTATCTGATAATTGACAGTAGAGAGGAAAAAGGATGACATGTAACAAAGGTCCCCTGCTGGAAGTGAACCAGAAACGTTTTATACGGTCAGAATCTCAGACCACTGAGTCAAAGGGTCTCCCCACTTCATGAGTTTTTCCTCGGAAGACCTACTTTTTTCTGTGGCTTACTTTACGGTTTATGTTATAATGAATTTACATTAGAACACTTTCAGCCTCAACTCCACAAAAAAAA
>NTHP01000018.1:2042586-2057373 GCA_003416845.1 Oplegnathus fasciatus | reverse complement strand
AAAAACCTCCACAAATAATAAAGTGGGTAAAATGATTTAAGCTGATGGGACATTTTTTTTGTCAAACTGCTATTTCCAAGATCAGATGAACTTACCTTCAAGCTCGAGCTTTGAGGTAAGTTCACCTTCACTGCATCACTGCCACACACAGAGAAAAATCAAAGAGATAATGGACCCTCTACTGTCCTGTTGTTGTCAGCGCAGAGACAGATGCCTGTGCATTAACTCGTCTTCTTCAAAAACAACTCTGACACACTGTCTGAGGTTGACAAAAAGTAAAGTCAATCTTCTGTCTGCTCACCTCTTTTGATGCCGTGGTTACATTTGGTGCAGTCTGTGGGGCTGAAGGAGCGCCCTCCTCTGGCGATGGCTGGAATCACACTGGTGTAGGCAGAGTAGCCGTTGATCCTGCAGGGCTCTCCGTAGCACGCCTCCACCGAGGTGCAGCAGTACACTGGATGGGTAATCCCTGAGGGCTGCGGACCCGTGCTGGGGAGCAGCTTGGGTCTCTTGCCGCGCCTTGGGCATAAAGCGAGGGGTGACATGGGAGAGGGAGAGGTGTCCGGGTGGCTGAAGTGGACGTAGTAGCCAGGGAAACAGGTGTACGTGTGCGGGCTGATGGTTATGGCTGCTGGGTGGGCTACGGAGTGGGGGGACTGAAGATGGTGGTGATGATGATGGTGGTGGTGATGGTGGTGGTGGAACACCTCGGACAGCGAGCCGTCCTCCGGTTCCTTGAAGGTCTTGTCCTCCAGGAAGAGGGCCAGTCTGTGACAGTACTCGACACACCTCTCCTGGGAGCAGCAGTAGCAGGAAGACACCTCGGCCTCCACCTGCTCCTCTTTGATTGTTTTCAAGGAGAATCCCAGCGAAGAGCCACAGTGGAGCGCGTGTTTGAGACACTCCTGTCCTCCTGTGGTGCCCTTCCACTCCGGATCCAAAGCCTCGCTTTTACACAAACTACAGCAACCCTGGATGGTAGAGCCCATCTGGGAATGAACCGGATCCTCTGTACCCTGTTTTTTGTGCTTGAGTTGGTCCTCGTGTTTGGGATGTGTTGTTCTTTTGGTCGACGTTGCTCCTTCACACACTGATTTACCGCTAATGTCATCCTGAGTCGTAGCTGCTGCTTCATCTCCGCTCCCCAGCTTGGACTCCGTCTTCTTTTGCCGTTTGGTTCCATAAGCGGCGCTGGTGAGTTTGAGCAGCGTGGCAGCAGTGAGGCCGGCCTGACGCCGAGGCGTTGGCGCAAACAAAGCCAACCAGTCGATGTTCTGAGCCTCCACTGCTGACCGCCTCTGTTTTTTAGGTCTTTCTTTTGGGTCTGCTTTCCCTCCCGGAGGAACCTTTTTGGTTTTACCTCTATGTTCACTTTTAGTGAGACTATCTTTAGCTGGATCTTCTTTAGAAGGCTGTTGCTTCTTTGTGAGATTTGACGTGAGAGGATCTTCTCTGTAGAGCAGCAAGCTGTTGACAGCCTCAGCATTGAGAGAGGCCATCCTCCGCCGGCGGGGCAACACGAGTAAGGCGTCTGATTGGTTGATTTTTGGTTCCAGTGCTTTCTGATTGGCTGTGGAAGTTTTCTTAAGTCCAGATTTGGTCCTTCTTTGAATGGAGCTGGAGTGCAGCTTCTTTTTGACTTTAACACTCTTTTGCTTCCCAGCTTTTGGTGCATCCTTTTTTTTACCTGCAGCTCCTTTCTCCTCCAGACGGGTGAGAAGGACGCAACAGTCCAGCGCATCTCCATCACCCACTGCCAGTGTCTTCTTTCTATGTCTATGTGGCTCTTTCTTATCCTTCTTTTTCTTTCCTCTCATCTCATTCTTTCTCTCTTTCCCTTTTTTCACGCCACCTCCTTTCTCCTTGCTGCCCGTCTCCTTCCGGGGCTTCCCGCTTTTCACAGGCTGGCTCCGCTGAGCTTTCACCATGGTCTCAGCGTCCGGGAGCAGATCCACCACCTCCTCTTCATCCACGGGGTCCTACGATTGGTGGGCTTCAGCTCAGAGAGACCCTTCAGTGAGCATCATCACGGATCATCACCTGGGTCCATACACTCTCTGGGGAGACACAGATCAGATCAACTTTAAAGCTTGAGACACACACAGACTTTACTGTTGTCGAATCTGAGCGTGACTTCATGTAACAGACAGGATCTTTTGATGCATTATTCAACAACCGGTTTTACTTAGTTTGCTGTCAATTTCCAGCTCCCTGGAGAATATGACCAATTAGACAACCTTTCTCCCTGACATGCAAACAACACTGCACACAGGATGGAGGAGAAACTGAGCACATTATGTTTAAGCCTGAGGCCGTATGTACTCCAACCTCTCTCCCATTTGTCTAAGTATTTGTTTTAGTTTCAATTGCGCTCTTTTTACACTTTGATGATGATATATTAGTCAGTAGCTGCATAGTTTGATTTAGGATTGCAGCCAAATAAAAAAAGCTATTGCCTTTTTGTCCTTTGTATCAATAACGGCCATTTTCAGCTCCTTGAACCCATGTTGAAGCACATTAATGACTCACACAATGCACCAGGAGCCCAACATTACAAGCATTCACCCACTCACTGCTAAAACACAGAGGCACAGAGCAGAACAGATGAGGCGTTTAGGTGATGTGTTCAATGTCTGATACGATGCTTTTGGAAGTGATCTGGATCTGTAACTCACAATGCCACACCGATTTAATTTTAGCCACAGCTACAGCCTTTAGCTGATCTCTGTAAGTGGTACTATGGCTGACCAAAGAGTAGGTAATTAGATTAAACATGAAAAGACCGCAAAGGACGCTTCATCTCGATGGACTACATATTTCAATTTCTACAAGGTCAAAAGGGCAGCGAATTCTTTAAATCACCGTGAGGTATGAAATTAAGTAATAATTCTCCAACATTTGGATGCACAAAAACAAACGGTATGATCAAATGACACATGAATTGATCCTTATTTCACCAAAACTGGTGGCAGAAACACTCGTCACACAATAGCCTCTTCAGTTTCCATGTCAACAGGCTGGTACAGAGCAAATCGAAGCATCTCCGGCACCTTTATAGAAGAAGACGCATAATAAGCTTTATGATCCCCTGCAATTCAGTCTTCCTGCTCTCGCAACACAAAAAAACACCACCTCACTTAGGAAAAACCTTTAAAGTTCCTGATGATTCAACTGCCAGTGACCTTTATGCAATGACACTCCTGTATGCAGCATAAAGAGATGGATCATCCTTCTTACTGCAGCCCTGAAACACAATTATGCCACTTGACCTCCAAGAACTAAGTCAACATCGGTCTTTTTTATATTAAGTGACTCTTCAGCCAGAAACCCATTGAGCTTTCACAATCACACACTCTCTCAGGAATGATTAAGTCCAGATCTCAGTTTCCATTAACACCTTACACATAATATATTCAATTAGGGGGCTGTTTTTTTTAACAAGCTCCTGCTCATGATGGCACATTTGTTTATGCTCGGGTTGGTATACGTACCTTTCTACACCTGCAAATGTTGTGCTGTGCTTAAAACTAATCTATAAAATGATCCATATGCTGCCTTCAGTGTGTTGTAGGAAATGTTACAATTACAAGTCGAGCTCCCGTGAATGCAGGGCTGCAACTAACTATTATTTTCAGTATTGATTAATCTGCAGATCGTTGTCTCTTGGTCTATAAGATGTCAGAAAATAGTGAAAATGCTCCCCATAATTTTCTTAGAGCCCACGTTGACATATTTAAATGTCTTGTTTTGTCCAATAAATGGTCCACAACCCAAAGCATTTCAGTTCACAGCGATGTTAAACTGAGAAAAGCTGCAAACATTCATACTGGAGAAGCTGGAACTGGAGATGTTTTTTGGCATTTTTGCTTAAAAAATTACTTTAATGATTCTAAAAATGGAATTTTAATCCACTAACCGTTTCAGCACTACATGAATGATGTACTGTATACAGTATAGATGCAAGTTACTGTGATATGAGAGAAAAAGTTGGGATTTTCTCTCATCCACAGAGAGTGATGGAATAGAAATATTTTTTCTTTTATTTTGAGTGAAAATGCATCACCTCACAAATAAAATCATATTCTGATCTACATGTATCCATATTGGGTCAAATGTCCACTTTCAAAAATCCCACATCAGAGCAAAAATGACTCCCTGCAATATGTTTAATTGAGAATAACTGACTGGAGCTAATTGCAATGTGAGACACTCTCATATGCCAATTGTAAATTATGTTTATGCCCTTACTGATGTTTTCTTTCTGTGAATCAAAGTGCATCACAGCATGTTTAAATGTCATTTTTGTGTCTGTTGTCATGTTTTTAAAGTGAGCCACTTATAGTTGCAACTAGGCTTTAAATGACTCTGGAGGGGCAGTGTGTGTGTGTGTGTGTGTGTGTGTGTGTGTGTGTGCGTGTGTGTGTGTGTGCATGCCTAAAATCCTTTTACCATAAGCTGTCTTTCCTCAGAATACATACAGCTGATTTCTGTTGTTGTTGATTTTCCACACACTGTTCTATCCTGTTCTATCCAGTATAATATTGGTAATTGTCATAAAAAACTCAACTCTTCAACCATTTGCAGTGAAGTAACGTGCGTCAAAAAGAGAATGACGACGGGATCTGACTCAAAAATGCATGCAAATTCTGCTAAAACTGTTTCTGCACTGCATAATAATAATAACAGATTCATTTAATCAACAGCTGATTTACGCACTTGAGTTGTTACACACTTCATCTCATCGCACAGTGTGCAACAAATCTGCTAGTCTTTTATTTTGACAACTTGCTATTGTGTAACACCTAATGAAGGACTAGTGTGGTTCCTGACACAGTGAGGAGTTTTATTCTGTTTCTCTGCCTGTCACTAACAATATTCAAATCTAAGATCCTCTATATTAAAACCTGAACACACCTTGTGACTCTCTAATCTGTTGCTGCATTTTATGTCATTTTAAAATGATTGGAAACAAACTCAGGGTTGAGTCGTGCCACAAATGCAAACCCACTTCGAAAATGTCTGGACAGACAGTTGTGTCCGCTCCAGAGTCAAACCATCTCATAGCTTAGTCTGCCCTTATTGCCGAATGACTCGGTGAACCGTGAAATGCAATCCATGAGAGAGAAATTTAATTTCCAGATAACAAGAGGACAGAAGGAGCCTCACATTGAGTTTCTGTCTGCGGATATCAAATCAAGTTGCTTCATTTGAATGAGACAAGCATGCACAACGGAGGGACAGGAGCTCGATGAAGAGCATCATTATTTTTGCCCAGGCTAGACCTTCACCACACTGGAAAACAAATAAAACGATCGGTTCTGAGGTCCAAATTAATACTGTGACTTCACTTTTTTCACACTGTTAAAAAAAAAAAAAATCAACTTAAAAACAGGTTGCCAGTTTCGTGGCACTTTGCACACTCCACCAATAACACCAATAGCTGCACGCACCCACACACACATGCACACACACACACGTTCCTGAAAACCTCAACACTTGTTTCAGGACATTTTGTTTTTGATTAAATACAAACATTGAAAATCCAGCTTGGTAACTGTCCAACATATGTCTATACTTTTTACACTTCCTCCATTTTATAAGCATTTCTTGTATTTTTACGGACAACCCACTACATGTTGCGTTCTGCATGATTTTACCTTCACTTTTAAGTTCAAAAACGCTTAGATAGACCAATGATTATATTTAAATTTAAAGAACACCTACAAGTGTGTCAAAGAAACGGTACAAAGTGACATTTCTGAAGCTTATGAATCTGAATCTGAAGGGTCACAAAATGATTAAGACAGAATCAGAAACATTTCTTCTACATAAATGTTTATTTATTTTTCAGACTTGTCTCTAATAACTGAAATACTGGGCAGCTCCACCTTTTCAGGCCACTTAAAAGTATTCAAATGAAACAATGTGAGAGGGGAAATCACTTTCTTTTTATAACTCATAGACAAATTACACCCGCGATGAGGGGTCACATGAAAGCACTGCTTTGCTTTAAGGGGACACAAGCCAATAAAAGGTTGGGAACCGGTAATTTAGACCAGCGTTTCCAAACCTTTTTGGCACGTCAATGTCAATTTGTGACCCCCTCATCGCAGGTTGTGAGCAGGTTAACTAAAGAGGGATTTTTCCATCATGGACTGGTTCATTTGAAGGATTTTTAAAAGGCCTGACAAGGTGAAAGTATCCAGCACAAGAAAAAGGGAATTTAACACGACTTTGTGTACAAGAAATATGTTTTTGTCTCCTATCTTGTTAATCATCTCGTGACCCCCTCAGATTCATCTCTTCTGGTATTTTAGCAGAAAAAAATTAGAGAGAAGTTAGAAAAAATAAAGATAATGTCGTGTAACATTTGTATGGTTTTCCTTCTTATCCCTTTTAATCATCTTGTGACCCTCAGGTTGGAAACCATTATATTTCTACTTCGGAGGGGTTTTTTTTTTATTTCAACAGAATGAAAGAACCCTTCCTTAAACGATATGCAATTCAAAGTAAATGGAGCATAATTGCCACATAAAACCCACTTAATACTGCTCCTCTCTCCTCCTGATGGCATATTAACTGACTGTAGTTTCATCCGTGTATACAGGAGGAAGAGGAGGAGGCTGTGCTGCCTGGCTGTCACACACACACACACACTCGTTCAGAAGAAGGACATGGTGTAGAGCTGTCATCATGAGAGGAAAAGCCCCGAGGCAGGAGCTCTCAGGAATCTAAGCTGGTGTGCGGCTTCAGATATCACCAAGTCCACTTTCCTGGAGCGAATCAGCAGCTCCTACACCACCACCAACAACCAACACTAACCATCCTCCACCACCACCACCTCCTCCCTTCACCTCCATGCAGGTTCAGGCACCAGCAGTTACAAACACACCCACATCCACTCATGGATCTGGGTTATTATTAAGCAGAAAAAAGCAAATTAAGGGCAGCGTTATGCGTGCGCTGCAATCGGGCTGTGTAAAAGCAGACTCGCCTACTGGAGCTTGTAGTTTGGCCATGGTGGAGGACGGTGTTAATCTGACAGCATGCCGGAGCAGGAGTGCAGGCTGTGATATGAGAAGTAAAGAGAAAACAGCTCCTCAGCGGGGACACGAGTCTAAAACAGCCGAACATCCTCGATCAATCGGGGGGTTTGGAGCGGAGCTGCTCGTTAATATGAATATTTGTTGTTAGAAGCAGGCTACCCACCGATCATCTCCAACTGTGACGGGGATTATTCATCATTACCTTGTGCGCGTCCCGTCGGAAATAAAGATCCCCTCCAAAAAAGAAAAAATCCAGTCAGTCCCGGTCCTGGTGGTCAGTTTCTACCCGGTCGGACTGTCGACCTGGGGAGCGATCCGCGGACCGAGCAGCCCACAGTAGCTGGAGACATGGTGAACAAATCGGTGAGCGGTGACCTACTTCCGAAGTGGCATGCTGGAGATAATATTCATGCGCTGCCTGCATTCACATTCGCCGTTGCACCGGGACATCCCTCTATAACGGCGAGATCACGGTGCTGTAATATTCCTGCAGGGACTAAACTGTGTCCGCAGTCACCACCACACTTCACGGTATTTTTTATATATCAGTAAGAAATATGCACGTGTATTTCTTCTGCAATATGTCCCATCTTTTTTTATTATAGGAATGCATAGCTGTATTTTAAGCCACTGGTGTCCAGAGAAAAAAAAAATCCCACTGGAAATTACCAAACTTCCACCAATCTGAGATTCTTAAAAATAAGGTCAGCAAGAATAAGTGATCATATGAGAGATAGCGATTAAGGGGGGAAAGATTCGCCCCATTAGCGACTAAAATAACCGTAAAACATTAAAGAAATAAGTAGAAATGAAAGAAAAACAAGTAATAGCAATAATACACAGACAGCTGACCACAAACTACAGGAAAAATAGTGCCAAATATGACTGTAAACTCACCACTCAATGTTTAAAAAGTCAACATTGAAGAAGTAAAGACTATAAAACATGATTATATAAAAGACAAACTACAAACCAACTATAAACTATTACTATAAACTCATGCTCAGTGCACCAGCAACATAAACATCATTAAGATGTCAGATTAATGACAGCAGAGAACAGAAGCATGTATCCCTATAAATTAATCTCACTGTATTCTCTGCTCTTAATAAGGCAATTAAGGATAGGCCTATATTAAGGGAAATAATCAGTTAATACTAATACTAATATGCTGTACACTAATAATACAGATACCTGACTACAGCTGTCACATGCAAGAAAACTATAGGTCCTGTATAAATAAAGTAATATATACTCAGTTTAAACTCACTACTGAATGTATGTAGAAACATAGAAATCCCATAAAACACTATAAGAAGACTATAAACTCACTGTGTATAAAACACACTGCGTCCCTATTGGTATAGTAACATAAACATGAACTAACTGTCAACTCTCTGATGAATATTAACATCCATTATATCATATAAATCCCTGAACGAGTATTCCTGTGATTTCTTTCTGTCAGATTAATGACAGCTGTCCCTTTTAACTCAGCTCAATTACTGTATCCCTTTCTCTTAATAAGGAGAAAATAATCAGTAAAGTGTGATGAATAACACCCAGATACTTGACTACAAATGTCACATGCAAGAAAACTACGGGTCACATAGGAATATTATAATAAGGTACAACTATAAGGTCGCTTTAAACTCGCTATTGAAAGATTGTAGAAATAATATAAAACACTATAAGATCATTATAAACTCACTGTGTCTAAGTCCCTATGTGTGCACTTGAAAGTAACATACACATTATTAAGCATACAGCTGAAATGACTAGTCGGTCGACAGAAATCTATCAGCAACAATATTGATCATCAATTAATCGTTTATGTATTCTTTTAAGCTCAAAAGACAAAAAAAATACTGGTTGCAGCATCTCAAATGGGAGGATTTTCTGCTTTATTTCTTGTCTTCTATCATATTAAACTGAATCTTTGGGTTTTGGTCTGTGAGTCTGACAAAATAAGACATCTGAAGATGTCTCATTGAGAAAATAATTAGGAGATTAATCAATAATGAAATGAATCGTTAGTTGGAGCGCTAGAATAAACACGACAAAATATGATCATTCTACAGTATAAGATCATTGTAAACACACTGTGTATAGAGAAGCCCCTATACAGCGACATAAATATTATTAAGTATAAGATCAGCTCTCTAATGAGCGTTTCATCTGTAATATAAATCCCTAAAAGAGTATTGAGTGATTTTATTTCTGTCAGATTAATGACAGCAGGGGACAGAATCATGCATCCCTCTTAATTAGTCTCATTTACTGTATCCTCTGCTCTTAATGATACGTGCAATCTAATAATGATGATGAGTGATCAGTCGCTGCTCATCATTTATTACCCCACTTCTTGAGGAAACGCAGATAACATCGGCCTATCACAGCACAATACACACACAACACACACACACACCGTCAGTGACGACCACTCAGCTGCTGGATGTTCAATCACAGGAAAACTTCAATATCTGCACCAAACAGCAGGTTCAGTCTCCTCGCAACAAACTGATTGTAAAGCCACGATGTTATCAAGTTAGCATGTAGTCAGAGTTGAGCTTAATTGGGATAAATGCTGATTGTCCTCATCAATATCAGCTTTGCAGTGTGTAATTAACAGCTGTAAACAAGCTGAGTGTGTTGAGTTAATGAGGCGTGAGCACCGGGGGAAGCTGAGGGAGTATAGACTGCTGAGAGCTGACCTGCACTGTAATAAACACACTGCAGAGAGATGCACGACACCGACCAGGACCACTAAATGCTTCCTACATGCAGGAAGCACTCACTCACTCGCTCGCTCACTCACTACTGGTGGTGATGGTGCAGACATAAAGTGAACATCTAAATGATTGCTGAAAAGCACAAACTAATTAAAATCTCAAAGAAACTAAATGAGTTCTGAAAAAGTAAAGAATGTTAATTTGAAAATCATGTTTTTTTGTTTGAATAGCAATTTATTTCTTAACCTTGTCATTTTGAAACACAATGTGGTCCAAACTCTGAAAACAACTACAGCTGCATATTTAAAATGTGGTTCTGAAACTTTCACACAGCTAAGTAGGACATTTATTTTGTGCACATCACAAGTGGTACAGGATATTTAATACTACCTTAATCCAAAATGAAACCTACAATAACAGATTTTTTTGGCAGCAGAAACAAGCTGTAAACACAACATGGACATATCTTTTAAGTTGATATGGTGAATGAGTTGCTTATTTACACATCCAGCAGACACGGCGCAACATAAGCATTCCTTTGGAGTCGTGTTTCTGTTTACCTGACCGACATTCACTCTCTTTTAGCTCTGGTTTTGGTCTCCACCACATCCTGAGGAATCTATATCTGGCTCCTCAGCTGACCGCTAACTTTGTCTGTGTGCCGTTTGGTGCTGATCAGGAAGTGTACAGCTGCCTGCTGTGGACAAAACGGACGCTATGAGAGCGGTGAGACTGAACCAAAACAATGATGTTTGCAAAAACTAAAACGAGGAGCTGAAAGACGCTATGAAGCTCCGTAGAGCTGAAGGGATGTGCAGAGTCGGGTGATAATTATCTGTAGGTTCATCGGTACGAGCGTCTCCTTTCACATTACATCTTTTGATCCATTGTTACTATAAACATATTGATTATAGCTGCTTTAAAGACTTGTATAAAGGTACATTTCCCTTTAGCATAACATGTATGATTTTCAATACTTTGAACATTATGAGAGTTTTGATCATTTCCCCACTAACAGTGAGTTTATCCAGGCATTCAGTGTAAATCTGAATTTTAATATGCCAAATCATATGAAACAAGCAAAACTGTGAACTTTTCTGTGTTCTGGGCTCATTTTCAAATATAATTTAAATCTACCAATTACCAATAAAGACAGGTGTAAAAAAAAAAAAGATCAACAACCATGAAAAATCAACGTGGTGGGAGGGAAAATATGTGGGAAGTCATGATAGTGGCGATATTAGAGAAATACGTTCAATAAAATAAAAACATTTTGTGAGAATTTACTGCGAGATCACAGATAAATATTTGAATTTGACGTCTCCTTCAAAGCAAAGAGGGGCTCTTAAAACAAGGTCAAGAGACCCACAGGTTCTTTCACAGAGAACAAGTGGTTCAGGATCATGAAAAGTGTTTGAATCCACTTTGATTTAACTAATTTGCAGGATTAAGTGCTGATCAGAGGTCATAGTGAGCAGGGAGACTGTCCCTCATGTAATATGACTTTAAACTCAACAGCATTTCTTCACAGTCCCTTTGTATCCAGCTCCAGACCATTTTCTCATCAGATATCTCCAGACTGATCTACATTTGGCCTTGTACCCCCATTCGACAAGATCTTGCCCCAGAAACTCTCATCTCAGGAGATATTTTCTGAGGATGATGAATCTTTCATTCTGAAGGTGGAGAGATGGCATCGGATAGAGTGAAATAACACTGTAATACTTTATTGATCCCTTTCTCCGCTTGCCTGAAAAGTCAGAGCTCACATTGTGCTACAGACCGGCCGCCCTCGAGCTGCCAGAGCGTCAGTGCACTGTAAATAAAAAGTTTACAAAAATATCTACAGTGTATTCTTGGACTAAAAGCTTTTTTTTATATAATAGATATTTCCTTGATTTAAAGAGTTTACAATATCTTTCTTTCACATGTAAAAAGAATATCAACGGCTACAATGTGAAGTCTGCTCTGTGATTTTAAAATGTTACATTTGCATTTGACCCTTTAAAGTACTGCTGTGTAACTTTTGAAATAACACAGTGAATTCAAAAGACATTAAATCATGTGCTGCTACAACATTATCTGGTCTGGTATGACCAGCATATGGTGGCTAATGTTAGAAAACCTAAGCTAGATACTGCATATTGTGAGTTCATTGACTTCATGGCTCTTCTGTTCGACTGCTACACTATGTTTTAGCATTAACGATCATCCTATAAATGTCACTTGTGGCCACAGTTGTTCCTGTTCAGGCACATACAGTCTTTAACATACAGTTTTCCCCTTTCACTTCCCCTTAAAGAATACATGTCAAAATCAGATCTTGTCAGCGCGTTAATACAGGTGCTTTTTCCAACAACGTAATGCATATTTTTTATAAGAACAATATATCAAATAATAATGTTAAAACAATTTGACAATGTGAAAGTTATCGCTGGTAGCGATGAAGCTACAGAGAATTATCACCTGAATCTAAAGCATCTCAAGAATCTAAATCTAAAGCTCCTCTCAGCTTTACAGAGCTTTGTAGTGAGTTTCAGCTCATTGTTTAGCTGTTGGCCAACAAGTTTACTGTTTTGGTTCACTCTCATAGTGTTGTTTTCGACCACAGCAGGCAGCTGTTTTCAACAAAAAAGCTCTAAAAACCTACTGTGCACTGTCTGCTCAGCACCAAACAGCAGACAGACACAGTGAGCGACTAGCTGGTGAACATTGTGGAGCATTTAGCAGCTTAAGAGACAGATATTTCCCTCAGGAGTTGGTAGAGACCAAAAACAGAGCTAAAAGTGAGTGAACATTAGACTTACATTCATCAGGTGGGCACAAACACGACTTCAAACGAATGATCGTGTTGCTCCGTAACTGCTGGATGTGTAATAAGCAACTGTTTGCTAACACGTTCACCGTATCGACTTAGAAGGTGATGATACGTCAATACTGTGTTCACAACTTGTTTTCACTGCCCCCAAATGGCCCAAAAAATCAATCGTTCCAGGTTTAAGTGTCAAAACTAGTGTCTTCTTGGAGTCCTCCACCTCGTATAACCCTTAAGTGGCCGAGGTGTCATTGCTATCATTGTAGCTAAAAGTGGCTGATGTGATGGTGATGGTCAATTTGTCAACGTGTTTCTGTCCCTTGTGAACAATTTTTGGCTGCAGAGCATTAGTCTGAAGCGGGTCAGTGGAGCTCAAGAGGTTAATACCCATCCTAGGTGATGCGATTGTGGTTACACACAGCAACGATGTGGAATGAACATCCAATCCCTAAACTGTCTGTGAATGCGGTCTGTTTAGTCTGGGCAGCGTCAGACCTGTTGAAAATGGACCGGCAGTGATTATGAATGTGTTTACTGTCAATTTCACAATACAGCAGGAGAGGAAGTGAAGTGTACAGCAATCTTTTGACATTAAAAGGAAATATGTTTTCAATGTGGTGATTCATACAGTTTACACGTAATCAAGTGAAGTCATTCAGGAGGCCTTCAAAGCACTTCAGCAACCTGTCATCGGCTGAATACTGCGTACGTTAACAAAGGTTTTATAAAGAGTGTGTGTGTGTGTGTGTGTGTTCGCGTCATGCATGGCTGGTAGCAACAATGTGATACACAACTGTTTTTTTTGTGCGATAACAACTTATTCACACAAGTCGCTGTTTGAATGGAGAATTATGAAAAACAAAGACTAAAAACCGATCGTTTCTGTAAGAAATAAGACCATGCAGGAAAATCAAACCTGTGGGAATTTAGCACAAATCAAACTGATGAATAGATCATAAACTACATGTGAGAAATTATAGGACATAATGAGGAGGTATGATTATAGTGGACAAGGTGCACCGATGGTGCAAAAGTAGGAGAAAGTCAATTCTCTGAAGATGAATTTTGTATTCTTAGCACAGCGGTGTGTAAGTGTGATAGAAGGGAATCAGCTTAACTGCACATACGTAGAATCTAAACAATATGTCAGGAACATAGAAAAGTACATCAAGTATAAGTTTGCTGCACAACAGAACAGGTAGTAAGCTGTTATTTCTCAGCTTCTGCATGTAGCCTGCAGATGTAGAGATGACAGTTCAGCACTACAGAGCAGATACAGGACAGGAAGTGTAATTATCTGCTTCTACTGTTCCTCTTCAAAGAGACGGGGCAAGATGCCAGACAGCCTGACTGGCAAAGAGGGGGGGAGTGGAAGAGGAAAAAAAGAGAAGAGAGCCAGATAGAGAGGGAGAGATAGAGATGAAGACTGAACTCAAAAAGATCGAAGCAAAGCGAAGCCAGAGAAGAGAGGGAATCTCACACCTCACATCTCAGCGAGCCGCAGAAAAGTCAAACTTAGTGGAAATCAGTGGGGCAATTTTTCCCACTCACCCTCCTGCTTTTCTTTGCCTGACAGCTCCACAGAGATACAGACGTTTGACACAGACTTTCTGAGAGAGCAGGCGAGAACAAGGGAGAAGAGAAATTAGGAGAATGTGAGAGAGACGGCGACGGATGGGGAGGGGAGGGGAGGAGGGGGGAGGGGAGGAGGGGAGGTCAAAAGACAAGAGAGTGATGGATTGAGATAGCACAGAGAATGGAGACAGAGAGAGATTGTCATCATCATCATGAACAATGACTCTCTGATAGAGGAGGCCTGTCGCTGGATTTTCAACCCAGCTGAGGAGGGAGTGAGTGAGGAGGGGGCGGCCGCCCGCCTGCCCACCTGCCAGGGCCTCAGTCATGCTTTTAGCATCTGCCAAACTGAAGGACGCTTGGTGCCATGTGCTTTTCACTGAAGGAGCCTGACGTTTGTCAGTCACAGTGAGGGCTTCTGTTCTGTTCGGCCTCAGCCAAACAGGGTTTAATGTCCCCCCCCTGCACACACACACACACTCCCACCCCATGTAAACAATCCCAGTGTGTGTGAGAAGCGAGCGAGACCCCAGCTCTGAAAGCTCCACATCTACTGCAGCTGTGGGCCGGCCAACAGCTGACGCCGGGCTGTGGGTCTCTGCGGGTCTTTTTTTTTTTT
>NTHP01000018.1:2001999-2042574 GCA_003416845.1 Oplegnathus fasciatus | reverse complement strand
TTCCCCACCAACCCCGCCTCCTCTTCTTCTATGTTTCCATGAAACAGACCTGTAATTTTCACAGCTGTGTCTCGGGCATTGTGCCAGGGTGAGTCAGGGAAAGAGAGACCCAGAGAGAGAGAGAGGGAGAGAGGGAGAGAGAGGGGCTGGCTAATGGCTTTTAGAGGAGCAGAGGCTACAGCACACTCTGCTAATCCTGAGACACTCAAGATTCAAACCAGAGAAACCAGAGAAATATTCAAACAACTGCAAAACTCATCAGTGTTATAAATCACACAAGGACAAAGTTGTGAAAATGATATGGTAGCCACAAAGCACAATTCAGGTTCACAACTTGGGTCTTATTTTCATAGTTTTGGCCATCACATCTATTGGTTAGAATAACTTTGTACTCAGCAAAGTAACTGCGGAAATCTGAGAACACATTAACATCACTACAGCAAAGTCAGATAATCAGACAGGTGGTGATGAGGTCAACAGTTTAGATTATCTAAAACGTGTTATTTGGAGGAAAACCCGAAAGCGAGTGTGCCCAAAATGACGGTAATAATCCCAAATTGCAGGAAATCTATTTTCACGCACAACTAAGTACAGTAGGTCAAAGTTGAACCCAGAAGTCAGTTGTAAACTGTGATGCATGTTTACAAAAGACAGTTTGGGTCTTGATGTTGCTGCCTAAATTTCCTGTTTCAAATAAGATGGACCAACCTGGGGGTTTGTATTGTCTCACCTGTTGGACTTGCCATATTCTCACACCTCAGCCAAGGCTGGATTACCTGCAGGGAACATCAGGCATCTGTCCTGAGGCTCCAGAACTCTTCAGGGTTGCAGGTTCAAGCTCCACGGTTCATCTGATTTTGGCTAATTTTAACGAAAATGTGTGTATAAAAATGCATCATCAAAACACAATAAATTACATGATAAGGGCCTTAAGGTGGGTCGTGCTTCATTACCTGATCTTGAATGGTCCTCACTATGTGTAAATCTAGTTTTAAGACCTTCTTTCAAGCGTATAGGTTTGGTTTCATAAGTACATTTTAGGAGAACATTAGCTGCAAATAAAAACATTAAGATTAGGAGATGAAGGAGATGAGAAGCGCTTATTTTTTAACCCCACCAACATCCACCAACAAGGTAAGGCGACCTGTGTGTAGCCTGAGAGGCACAACCTGGGGCAAAAGAAGCCCACCGAGCACTCGCAGCGCTGCTCCTTGCTGCTGCTCAGTTTATTTCTCTCAGCGCAAAGCAATAATTGAAGGCGACTCAGAACACTTTTTTATCAACTCCTCTCTTCTCTCGTCTGGATTATGGAACCTCGATAGTAAGAGGGCAACGTTCAGAGAGTTTTTAATAAGAAAATCAACTAACTGTTAAAGTGATGTGGAAATTACATCCTTTGCATTGATTATTTCAATGTTGTGCTTGTATGTTGCATTTTCCTTGATGAATGTGGGAGGAATGGGGGTTTATCAGGGGCCCAGCAATTCATTTTTGCCTCCAGGCCCCCAAACAGGTTAATCCCACCACGATCTCAGCAAATAGCTTAGTGAGTACAGTACAATGTTGTTATTACCAACAGGAATGATGGCATGATTATAAGACCCAAGTTAAATAAACCTGAATTATCCTCTAACCTGAACAATCAGTCATAACCTTTAACTACATCTCTTCATCATGCTATAACTAATCTTTACTAAAATAATACCATCATCTTGGACATTTGAGATTCTCTGCATTTAAAGTACACAAGTTTGATTCAATGATTTACATCCCAGCAGCCACGTGATCATGCAAATCTTGCCCAAATGAAGTCATTTACTGTGGCTGACTAAAGTATCAGCAACTTACAGGAACAGATCGAAAGGTAATTTTGATGTAGATTCCACTGAATGGCATTAAAAACAAATCAAGCCCAAAGAGCTGTCTGAGCTCCTGTTAGATAATATTTAACATCACTGTGTGGCGCAACAGCGTGACTATGACAAGTGTTTTGGAAAAAAAGGGATGCGTCAGTGTACTTTTCCAACACAACGTCATGAACAGTAAAGGCATTCATACAGGGGGGGTGGTGGTGTTTTCACTTTCAGAAAACATTTTCCTGTACTGAAATATGTTTCCATGCATTTAATTTGCAAGAAGAAGCGCACAATGATATGAACAATACACCACAATGCTCTCTTTTTAGTTACACCTATTCTATTAAACTCTCTGCTGTCCTCTAAGCACATGTGGTCTTTATCAGACCAGGAAGTATCTGTCTCCTTTGGGACAGCAGGGAGGACAGTGTGTTTGGGTGACAGGAGGCACGTTCCCCTCCTCCTCCTCCTCCTCCTCCTCCTCCTCGTCTCTCTATGGCCACAACAGGACACTTCTTCAGAAATAATGGGATTATGTCCAGGATTGATATCCAGCTTTATGGCTCACGTGTGGGCACTGCACCTCTATTCAACATGCTGCTATGACAGGCCTGTCAAAGTAGGCTGTGGAGAACTGACTGGACACAAATCTACCACGACCTCCAGGACTGAAGCTCTATTGTCAGGCTTTTCTGTCCACCAGAGGCTTTACAAACACCATTATAGTGAAGAACTCACTAGGCAACTTGTATGTCACGCATTATAACCCTGTTGTCACGTCAACGCCTGTACTTCCAATGGCCTTTTACAGCAGGAGATGATCAGCTTTTCACACATCAGATGGTTTTAGGGCTGCGACTCACAATTCTTTTCATGAGCGGTTAATCTGATGATTATTTCCTTGATTAAATAATTAATCATGAAATCTATAAAATGTCCATAACAAGTTCCCAGAGCCCAGGCTGAAGTCTTCAAGAGGGCTCTTCACACAGATAGACCACACCTTCCTCACAGATCACTTTCTCCTCTGGCAGGCAGGATCAAACACATCATCTTTAAACATTATAATGAACGAAAAGTGATCCATGTCTGAATAAGATCAGCTCAGTCCCTCCCTCCATCACGTCCGAACGGTCTCGCAATCTGAGACACAGACTGGTTCGAGAAAACCACCAAACACTGTCTCCTGGCTCTCGGAAGTACAGAAGTCCTATTACCTGCAAAATGTATTTAAAGTATCAAAAGTGCTGGTGGTACTAGTTATTGCATTATCATTACTGAAGCATTAACATATAGGAGGCATTTTAATGTTATATCTGCTTGACAAGGAGCTAAATTCAACTCTTTTAGAAAAACAGTAAATATCCACATTTGAGAAGCTGGAAGCAGTGGATTTTTGGTATTATTGCTTTTAAAAATGGCAAACAATTGATCAATCATTAAAACTTGTTGCTGATTCAGTTAACTAATAGATTAATCGGCTAATCAATCAGCTCTACATCCTCTAAACAACCAGTAAAATATGTTTTCCTGGTGGTGTTGGCAAACTAAAACTTCCTAATATATTGCATGAAACATCTTTCATCTCCTCGGCTGTAGCAGCAAACCTAAAAAACACAAACTCCGGAGCAGACTCGAGCCTCCAAACTTGACTCCAACAGAAGCTGCTCGTGTGACATTTTCTGCGATCACGAGCTGGAGTCTCAGCCGAGGCTCTGCTCACCGTTTGGGCGACAAAAAGGCGACCGTGCCACCTGCACGAGAGAAAGCAACAACAGACACCTCCACTAAAAAAGTTTCACCAAAATGCAAGGGGGTCTGTTTATCTTGTCTGTGGCTGACACATTACCCCAAACCAGCGGCTGCCTCGCGGCTCGAGCTTGTCCTGCCTGACACTTTCAGTTTGGCCCGAGAGGCGATAAGAGTTGAAGGCTCAGCTGTGTCTTACCGCTTTAGTGGGCTGGAAAACAACTCCGCAGAGACGATCTGAAAAAGGAAGATCACTTCCACAGGCTGAGAGAGAGATGCGTCAGGTGTACGCTTCCCGCAAGTGAAGGAGGAAAACAGAGTGGAGGACGACTCATGTTGAGTTGATCGGCTGAAGCACCTCTTTTNTTTTTTTTTTTTTTTTAAAGAAAAACTCCAAACTGCGCTGCTCCGTGCGCCACGCGTAAAAACCCGCACTCGGTACACTTTAAACTACGATCGTGGTTTCTAGGACAAAGTGAGGCGTGCTAAGCGTCCAGCAGGCTCCAGCAAACTACGGCTCACTTCAGCGTGTTTTTACATAACAGCATCATCCGCTTTTTATGTTGACGCATCATGTAGCGAAAACATGGAGTTTCTTAAAGGGCCACGGACGCGCCGTCCACATGTCACCATCCCCGGCAGCCCCGCTGCGGCTGACAGATGGCTTTCACCTAGTTAATGTCTTTAAGCCCTGTTCTTTTGACACTTGTGTTAACCCTGGCAGCAGCGAGCGGCAGAGCCGGGCTCTGCTGCTCAGCACTGAGTGAAGGATCTGAGGATCTGGCTCACGACCAAAACCTGCTCTGACATGTGACTGCACGGTGCCTCCTGGAGCACTGATGTTAGAGGAGTTTATCTCTGTCGTGTGTGTGTTTCCGTTTTAATTCTCTACAGTGTCTCTTCATGTGGTGGGAACCTGGGATTTGGACATCATGGACAGTCTGTGTGCAGAAACTGGTCCTCAGATTTTGGTTGTCATGATTAAACTTTCTTGTCCTAGAAAATAAAATAAAAATATGATAAAAATACAAAACAGCGAAATAAAGGCATGTGCATTTCATTCTAGAGACCACTGCAACATGAATAGTCATCTGACAGACACTTTACATGATTGAAATCCACACTGATCTCAGACAGGTGCTGATATAACACATGTTTGCATACATTAACATTTAATCTGCAGAGGAGACAGAAGAACTACAGCAACCTCCCTTCTCCTTATACAATGCATACTGGATATTAATGATCATGATGCCACTTTTAATAAGTCACATTTTAAAAAGGGTTCATAAGTTGAAACTAGTTCTTTTATTAATGTGAATAAATCCTTTAATAAGGCTTTATAGATCAGTCATGAGCTATTGATATGTGGAGGAATGTGTGTGAGGAACATGTTTGGGGTTGCCAGGCTGTGTTCATCCTTTCTATTTGGTAATAATACTGTAATAAATGTTGGTAATTAATGAATAAATGTATATGGGTTTCTCACTTTATAACAAGCCATCAAGTATTTCAAGTTGTAAAATGTTAAATAAGTTGTTAATAAATGGATATTGTTCAAAGTAAGTGGTCAAACCACTCACAGGGAGTTTTGCAAATGAGCAACCCAAAAGTTCTTAGTTCTTAATAATGGCTCATAACTGATCTATAAAGCTTTACTAAATGATGTATTAACCATTAATAAAGCCATTATAGTTAGAATATATAAGCCCTATATAAAGGGTGCCTTATTAGAGATAAGTATCATAATCACACATTAATTTATTCATGGTCAATATTTCCAACAAACCATCTTAATGCAGAAGTAATAAGAACTTTAGAGTAGTGAAGCCACATTTCCTTTAGTGTTCATTTAGTGCGTTACTGTCAGAGGGGGCTGATTTTAGCTGGTTCTCTGTTCATCAGAAAACGACCCTTTCGTGGACTATTTGACTCCCTGTATTTGTGAAACAAGGTTGCAAAGCATCTACGAAACATTTATCAATGACTCACTTACGTTAACTTCATGCTTGATGCTTATTGTAAAGAGGGAAACCTTCACTCGACAATAAGGCATTCAGTTTGCAACTCTCCCTTGAAGGGAGGAGTCCTTCCTGCTTAATAAAGAGCCGTACGGCTAAAAAGACAAAGAACTCTCCACTGACAGAAGCTACGCAGCAGCTTCCTTCACAAAGATGTACGCTCACAACCTGAGAGTTTGCATTATGATCACTTATTACTGATAAGCAAAGCATTAAGTGATTGATTAGATTGATTAGCCCTTTAGAAAGTAACTAGTGGCAACTTATAAACCCTTTATTTGCATGCTTTACTTCATATAACTGAGAATAAGCACAGCCTATCTTACATTTTAAAAATGAATACAAATATATCAGCAAAGCTACACACAGTAATGGTCTATATACAGTATATACTGGATATATTACTTTAGTGATAAAACATTCCACTATAAGAAATAAGAAAAGAAAACAAAAACAAATGTGATTTGTTCTCTATAAAGTAAAAGCCACAGATGCACAATCATCTGAAGTCTGTCATCCTTCATCTTGTCATTGTGTGTTTGACAGGAGAAAATCTGCCACCTGCCATTTCAGGACAGGAAACTGGCAGAAATAGTTTGATTCATTGTCTCTGAGAACGTTGGAGGTCTTCAGAAGTGTAAACACTTGAATCTGGTATTTCGCTTGAGGTCAGTTTCAAAAAGAGAGGAGATGAAAATGATTAAAGGCAGTCTGTTTAATGATGATGAACATTTCTATTTTACACACATGAATTACTGTTTATAGCTTTGCTGCTTTTGCTTGAGTAGGTCCCTCATCAGAAGTACGTAGTTTGAATTTTGCACATTGGCAGATCTTCACGTCGGTTGGTTTGCATGTGGTCTCTTGTTTTAACTGTCTACTAATTCAGCAGCAGCCGCAACCACTGAACTAAAAACACCGCTCTCAGAGAATTAAAAGTATTTTTCCAAGTCTGAACTTACAAACACGGACGCTGGAAAGTAAACTAAATACATTTACTCAAGTACTTTACTACTTATATTTCCACTTCATGCTACTTCATACTTCTACTCCAGAACATTTCACAGAGAAATGTTGTACTTTTATTTCAAATACATCTCCTGCTATAGTTGAAACAGCTATAAAATTTTATTCAGAAAACATGTGATCAGATTAGAAAATATGATGGGTTGTTACAGGTGAAAGTACGAAGGGGTAGTTACAGTTATCTACATCTCAACAAACTAGAGCATTAAAGTACTTCCTAAAAGTTAATGCATCTGTAATAATAAAACAATAAAATGATACTGATGCACAGTTTGCTGCTTGTACTGCACCTTTACTGAAGTAAAAAATTCAATTAGAATTTTATAGTGTAGTATTTACACTTTTACTTTAGTAAATAATCTAACTACTTCTTCCGCCACTGAACATACTGTATGTTTACCAAAAAGATTAAAGTCACTTTCTCAATCAATTGTAGAAATGGTCTTTTATGTACCATGGATTTTTAAGAGGTTATATTCTTTCATGATACAGTTTGAATGTAAGTTCTTACTAACAACATCTCATTCCAGTCCAGCTACCCCAGTGTGTTAGAGATAATAATGTTTAAACCTGACTGGTTTCCTGTAAAGGGAAAATCCACCCTGAAACAGAATCCCATGTATTATTTAAATGCTCTGGAATAGTTCAATCACTCTCTGAACTGTACTGTCTCCCCTCTGGCGTTTCTAGAAACACAAGTCACAAGCACAGTCATCTCTGCCCACAGTCCAAAGAGCAGACAGTGTGTTTTACTTGTCTGCATTGAGCTGAGAGGCATCTTCGGATCTGACATGCCACTCTCTCATCTCCACTGGAGGGTTAAGAAATGAAACAACAAACTCTGTTAATCCTTCAGCTCCGTGCGGAGAGGTTTTATCACAGAGGGGCCGAGAACGACACACGGCAGAGCAACAGTGAGAGGTATCAAAGTCCAACCAAACAATCCTCTGCACATCAATCAGTCCCAGTGGCTGACAGATGAAATGACAGTGGATGGATTGGAGGCAATGAGCTGATGATCCGTCATCTCAGCAGTTGATGGACGGAGAAGTTTCAGCAGCAGGTTACTGTCAGAGAGGCGTAAGAGTGAAAAGTACTACTGACTTCATTAAAGTAGTGCTTATTTAAACTTCCATTTTATGCGACTTTACACTTCTACTCCACCACATTTCAGAGGCAAATATTGTACTTTTTACTCCCCTACATTTATTCAAGGTTATTTTACAGATGAAGATTTTATACACAAACATGTGATCTGTTAATAAAATATCAGTATAAAATATAATAGACTGTTATAAATGTATTCTGGTTGAGCTCCACCTCAACCAGCTGCAACATTAAAATGCAGTTAATGATAATAAAATAACTCACTGTATATACAGTTTGAAATGGGACAATCAGCACAATGACTTTTACTTTTCATACTTCAGCACATTTGCTGCTAATACAGTAATTCTACTTGTAATTGAGTATATTTGTATTGCAGGATTACTTTCACTTAAACACAAAATTAATTAATAAAATTAAGTAATATTTAAAAACCTCTAGTGTTGAATTATTTGATGTAACTGCACAGAAACAGTGGCTTTCATGAGAAAACAGTGAGGAGCTTAGAAGTTTTGTACATAACTTTTCAGTTACTAAACAGTCGATCTTTAACTGTTTATTTCTTTGGGCATTTCACAATACACAATAGAGTTTTGTTGTAGTTCCAGAGCAATGAAACACTTTCTGCGAACAATGACGGTGGTCAGTTACAGTGAAAATACAATATGTTGTAAGACAATGTGGGAAGTGATAAACTTGATGCAGGAAACAGAGAACATTCAGACTGTAATGATTGCCTTCAGCTCCTGGAGGGCTTAACGGGGATGTAGATGTAGACAAGTCTGCTTTTTCTTGCTCTCTATTCTCTGCTATGCCATCTGCATTTCTAAATTTCACAGCCAATAATATGTTTGCTTTTATTTGGGTTTAGTATAAGCACCAACATTAGTTCTGCACGTTGATTCCATTAGGCATACTGCATGTTGGCAGAACCTGATGAAGGAGCTAATGTATAAACAAGTGATAAAAGCTGAAAGTACAGTGATTTATTGTTGCACTTCCATTAAGTTGAGACTCTCAAAAACAGATTAAAAAGAGTTAGGTCACAATCAAAGCAGCAGAGGCAGATATCCTGATGTTTAGTCCCTTGTATGGGTCAAACTCCAAAACTGCAGGATCCTACATGTCCCATAATGCAACTGATAGCATCTTTTTGTTAAACACTCCTTGCCTGGTAAGCGCCCACATTTTTTGAACTCGTGTTTGTAACGCAGACTTCCAGTTATTAATCTGTACTCTCAAAGCCCAAGTCGAGATAACCTGCTGATGACATCCTTATCCCACTGATGACATCATCAGGGAGCCATGTTACGACGGTTTTTAGCAGGCCGAGTAGCTCTCCTCATGTCCAGTGAACTGACTTCAGTGCTTTTGAGTTTTCTTATTAAATCTCTTGAACTTCAACTCTGAATTATTAAGAAATGATCAAGTACTTTGAAAACAGTCTGCCTGTGGGACATAAGATGTGATCTTTTAATGACGTACATAACTGACACAAATTCAAGTCCAGAAATGGAAAAAAAGTGGATTTTTATTTACTGCAAACAGAACTATATTTCATACATTTTCACACTGTACATCTACATTCTGACACCGACAGTCCTCTGGAGAGAAGACAAATGCTTAGGAGGGTCTCTCCAGTCGGACTGAACAGACAGAACACAACAGAGGAATATATTTGCTCCCAAAAATGAACAAACTATTTTTTTTTAATGCTAATTCTCTAAAACAGAATACTCAGACATCGGCTGTTTTTCCTCATTGATCAGAAACAGTTTGAGATCATGGAAGGGAAGTTATATACAAAGCTCAAATACATCAGTTTGTCCTTTTTCTTATATAATGAAGGTTCAGAATTCATCCTTATAACCCTTGAAACATCAACATGGTCTGTTGAAGGAGAAATTAGGCAGCGGTCATCACAGTATTGATGCCAGAACTCTTGGCAGCAGCAGTGTTGGAGCTCTGGTTGGAGTGTAAAAGACAACACAAAACTCAGTGTTTGTTACGTCAAGGGGCATAAAATATACTATAATTCAATTATGAAATAAAGAGTGTATTGACTGGCTCATAACTGTATGAAACATTTCCAAAAGCCAATTTAATTTCATCACATAAGAGGAAAATCTGTGACATTGCCTATTTATAAAGGTTCAATAGCTATAATTTTATTTCTTTATTGGCATTTCAGTGGTTATCAAGTAACTGAACCTAATATGAAAAACAAAATGACATCAAGGCCACTTAACATACTAAATCACCGGTTGCCAGTCAGCTTGTAGCGATTTCCTCTATGTTACATATATGAATTAAAAAGGTGGCAATGATTCTGAAACACGTGATAATCCAACAACATCCCGACAGCAGCAACAGTTCATTCAGTATAAGGCCCAGGGTGTGAGTAACTGCGTTCATCCACGGCAAACCACTCGTACAGTCTTAAGCGATTGCCTTCCCTCAGCTCTGATTATTTGAACATGGAGTTGAAGGCTCGTCCAATTATGAGCCGGCGAATTTCACTCGTGCCTGCGCCGATTTCATACAGCTTCGCGTCGCGCAGGAATCGCCCCATGGGGTAGTCATTGATGTACCCGTTCCCACCTGTAAATTAAAAGGTTACATTACATTCATGTAATCTATCAGTCGACTACAGTGTGAATCTGTTTACAAAATGTCTAAATTAGGCAAGATTATAAGAAGGAAAAATATGAAACAAAACCATTTACACTTAATTAACTTGACGTGGTAATTAGTTTGAATAAATTATTACATTCTGTGCATTAAAAACTGTAAGATCAAGACATTTGGTATCAAAACAAGGCAATAATATGTCATGTGCACTCAGTTTCATCAAAGCTTGACATGAGGTGAACAGGCAACATAACAAACACAAAGAGGCACATCGTTTATAACCATGCAAATGAAGGTAATTACAAAAACACTGCATGTGACGTGTCAAGAAAGGGATTAACGTCTGTCAAACATTCTCATTGAAAAGAAGCTTATAAGGAGTTCAATCAGAAAGACCACTGAGCCACGCCTCTTGGCCTCCATCCATCCACACTATATACACACACAGTATATTCCCACTTTTCTCTATAATCCTGGAAGTTTAAAATCAACTCCCTCCATGTTCATAGTATGCAGTCGAGTAAGTCTCCTCTCTCTTATCCACACTGCAGCCTTTCATTAGGCAGCATACTATTTCTTGACCAAATTAGCTACACCTCTCGAGCTTCCAGCTCCTGACAACGATGTTAACATCAAACCACCACCCTTCACACCGGCAACAAGACTCCATCCAGAACCAGAGTGAAGACGGCAAAGCAGGGGGGGGTCATCACATTGATAAAACTGGATGTAAACCCCTGATGAAGTCTTCATCAGAATTTAATCTCCATGTAGCATCAGCAATGTTTTTTTTTATTCTACTAACTGAAATAAATTAATTCCAACTGGATGATACTTTTGATGTTTTCCTATACTGAAAAAAATCACCACAGTAGCTTTTATTTCAAGGCTCAGCTTTCATTTGAACCACTCAGTTTCTTGGCACTTACCCAAACACTGAATGCCATCCAAAGCAACCTGAGTGGCGTTCTCCGCACAATACAGGATCACTCCAGCACAGTCCTGCAACGACAACACAAGTCAGCACAGTCACTGAGTGCAGCGGTGGGGGAAAATAACCTGGGGTTTGAGTACAATTTAGGAAAAAGTAAAATAAGACGCTGACTTAGGGAATGACAGTCTTATGCAAAGAGTTCTACGAAAGAATAAAACATCTTTAATTCAACTTAACTGCAAAACAGAATATATTAAACAATATTCTACCACAATATGAAAAGTCAAAACGCACATCTGACACTATGACATAACATTTTGACACAAGATTTTACAGGTCACTAATAAGATTTTTCCCCCAAAACTCTTCAGATCATTATCTGAGATTACGATCATCAGCTTTTGAACTTTTGACTGAATTTTACAGGTTGAAATATTCCAAATGATGTGTGTAGTATGTTGGCAATAAATATGTTCATTTCAAGCCCATAAAATACCTGTCAAGATATAACATCTGGAATTAACCGTAACCGTTCAAGGAGATCAATTTAGAGGATTTCCATAACATTTTCTATAAATCAATGATGGAATATTTTAGAAAGAAATACATTTCCAGAAGTTTCTCTGCACACAAATGCTTTGACTGAAGTGTAACTTTTGTAGCAAAATTTAAATAATCTTTTTCTGAACAGGGTGCTGCAGGAGAAGATAAGTGATTGAAAATCCTCTCACCATTGCACTGAAGTGTCCTTTGTCACAGGCCCGGGCAACGTTGTACACGTACTGCCGACAGGAGCTCAGCCTGGTGTACATGTCGGCCATCTTGCCTTGCATCAGCTACAAACAGATGAACATTAAACATTTCACTCAAGTCAAATTACAGTTTTAAAGTCTACAGCTGCCAGCTTCACACTACAGGTATTCAATTTGTCAAAGCACGTTTGCTGTGACTTTTCAAACTCTACTTTCCCATGTAAAGTGAAGACTGAAGGTCAAACCTGAAATTGTCCGATCTTCTGTCCGAAAGCTTCTCTGACGTGTAGGTAGGGAACAGCGAAGTCCACGACCGCCTGCATGATGCTGAGAAGTAAAGACAATGTCAAAGACTGCAGAACAATTCAAACAAGTCTCATTTAAAAGGATATTTAAAGGTTCAGTCTACAATTTTAATCCAATACACTTTTCGTTAAATTCAGCGAATATGTCCTCACGGTCCCTAGCTGCCTGTTCTGTGTGTGCGCTGAAAAAAAGTCAGCCCTTCATACGCAGTCCTGGTTCTGTAAATGGGAAACAAACAGAGTGGCTTGGACCGAGCCACCAACCCATTCTCATTCCCAGGTCGTCAAATACCGGCGCTTTGTCACAACTCGTGCTCGTACACAGGACAACACTAATGCTGTGTGTTACTCACGCGAAGGAGCACTGAAGGGAGGGGTGTATTTCTTTGGCTGTTGAGTTCAAATATCAACTAGTTTTCTCCAGGATTGTAGACTACACCTTCAGGAAAAGCCCTCATAATTTAAACTGGAGTATGCCAAAAACAAAAATGTGAAAATTTGCTTAATGTCAGCGGTCCAGCAATCATGTTGTTGCTTGTTGTGAACATCTTTGAAACTGCTTTTCTGTTGCTTATATTAAAACATTTGATTTGATAAGCATTTCTAAGTGTTCCAATAATAATAACAACAACAACAACAACAATAATATGTAAGCACTTCTTGGCTCATGTAGATAAATGTTAACTACACACACGTGCAAACTAAATGTGTCATTAGCTTTTTTTGGCTGCAGGCAAGCCCACAAAGTCTAACTCGTGGCCACAGTGTTTACATTCAAATTATTTTCTCAGAAAAAGCCCAGGCAGAGTTATGAGGTACAATATTCAAAACCAAAGGTCAGACTGATTAGCAGTTTACTTAGGGAAATGAATATGAGTGAATATGTGGACAGCACTATGCAAGACAGAAGCTAAATGTGTTACAAATATGCTAAAGAACACAAAAATTACCCCCAGAACATTACATTTTATGTATTATTTTAATATCGCAGTATGCACTTAGATTCTAAGTAATGTTCCCATGTTTTAAAGCTTAATTCAAACCTATTTCTGGTAGGAACTTACCCAATAGGTCCTGATGCAAGCACCAGCCTCTCCAGATCCAAGCCGCTCATCATCACATAAACACCTTTGTTCAAGGGACCAAGGACGTTCTTCTCTACAACAAACAAACAAACAAACAAAAACATTTTAAACTAAATAAATTAAAGGCCTACTTGATTAAAGAGATCACACGATACACATGCAAAGAAATGAGCCAAAACAAAAGAAGATCAATGGATTCTCCTGTTTTACACGGGTGAACATATGGCAGTTAAACACACACCAGGGATTTTGCAGTCTTCAAAGATCAGCTCGCAGGTGTTGGATCCCCTCATGCCGAGTTTGTCGAGCTTCTGTGCTGTAGAGAATCCTGGCATTCCCTACAAAATCACATACATACGTGCACGAGCAAAGCGACTTCTTTTAATTGCTATGATCCTTGTTCCTTTCACATAATTTTATATCATATTCGTTCGACAAAATGCAAAGCTGATCCACAGAACAGACCAAAACATGTAAAGGTGGAGAAGAACCCGTTTACACTTGACTGGATTTACCTTTTCAACAATGAAAGCTGTGATGCCTCTTTGATGGGCCTCTGGATTTGTCTTTGCATAAACAATAAGGACATCGGCATCTGGCCCGTTTGTGATCCAGAACTTGTTGCCATTCAGAACATAGTAGTCGCCTGTAGAAAAATAAAATAAAACAGAGTTACACTGCAGGATTAAGACTTTAAAAACATGCGTCTCGATCCATGTTAAACTCTTGAAGTAGCACACATTTACGAATGTTATTCATAGGTTAAAAGAGTGCAGACCTGTCATTATGGTTACTTAATAACTATCTTCTCATACAACATTTTAGCCCATCATATTATCAGACAGCTCAACAATAAATTCTCTCATCTTGGAAACATCTCAGTCTCTCTGGTTAAACTAGTTCCGGTACCAAACATGCACCACTGCTCTATCATTAACCTCACAATCAACAATGGTTTCAAAATCAGTATTTACAAGGCATGAAGTAAGGTGCAGCCGCCAAGCGACCACACCCTTGAGCTACACTCACTCACTTGGTGGTGCATCTGAAACAGCTTTACTTCCACTGTACAGACGGCTTTAAATTCTCTGCTTTGATGTTGTCAGTTATTTGAAAAACATAAAAGGGCACTGATAATGTCTTTGCCTTCTGCGGCATGCCGGTACAGTTTTAGTGTGCCCTTTCCCTTCACACCTTTCTGCCTTTAAACCTGCAGTAAATTATTTTTCTGGCCACTTGAGGGCGGCAGAAACAAGTTGTGAAAGACAACATTGACACATAATCACCTTTTAAGTTGATATGGCGAACTTGTCAGCCAATAGTTACGTATTTATACATCCAGTAGTTACGGAGGAACATTGTCATTCAATTGAACCAACACTACGAGAGCAGTGAGAGTGAACTAAAACAGTAAAGTTTCTTGCTGGGCAGCTAAACAATGAGCTGAAACTCACTATAAAGCTCTGTAAAGGCGAGGGGAGCTGCAGATTCAAGTGATAATTCTCTGTAGGTTCATCACCATGAGCGACCCCTTTCACATTGTTTGATTGTTTTCACATTATCATTCGACACATTGTCAGTGTAAAATATTGGTTACAGCTGCTTTAATGTGTTCACACTTTTCCTGTTTAAAATTCAAGTTTGTATATTTGCATTCTTTGTTTTTATTGGCTTTTTTATGCCATTTTTTCTTTTCTTTTGCTGGTTTCCTTGGCTCATGCTCAGCCTACTCTCTTGTGCAGCAGTATGTGGGAATCACTGCCTCTGATTTTTTGGAGAAAATACAAATTGAATCAGCCAAACCTCGTACTTCTCTATGCGCCAATGTGCAGTTACAAAACTTGTAATATATCTAAATCCACCTCAAAAATGCTAATTTATCAAAGGGAGATGTGAGATCACAGTTTTGCTATATACAGAAGCTACACTTTTTGATGATTTATTAACTGAGGAAATGATGCTCCAAAAAAACAAGTAGCTTGGCAAAAAATGTTACAGTAAAAATCTGAAATTAAGAGGTTCTGAATTTAGTTAACTCTGCGCATGCTGTGCAAGAGATTCTCTATCTCTGAACCCTCAAAAAAGAACAGCCTAAATAGTTTTCTTATCAGGCTGCATAGCTCGTCGGTGAAGTGCTGCGACAGGACACACCGTCTGACAGAGGATCAGTCTGTGGCCTCACAGGACTAAATTATAAACAAGTTGTAACTTTTCACTTTGCTGCTCTCTTTCAGGTCTCTTTACATACAGTATATCCACTGCTCACACTGACAGTCTGGCCATCCAGCACATACACACGCCACCTTGCTGAGTCGGAGACACTTGGCAAATGTAATATTCAGTGTGAAAGGGGCCACAAGCCAACAGTGTTTTTGTCAAACCCTGAGTCTGTACAATCCCCAAGAAATTAGTGATTTTGAGCAGCAGTAGAGCAACCTGAGCATACCTAGCAATATTTAATGGTAACACATTTCAGATGATAGGCCTATACTCTATACATGCGTGAGTATAAATACATAAGCTACAAGATAAGACAAGCTTTTATTGATCCCCAGAGGGGAAATTCTGGTGTCAAGGACAGAAATGTGCACAGATAAACAGAAAAAAGTAAGACATAAATAATTAGAAGTATATAAACAAAAAATAATAATAGAAGTAAAGACAGAAACTATGCAAGAGTAATATAGAAAAAGCACAATATGGAATAACTTTAACATGTAGCACCTAATGCAGAGGAATAAATCAGACTCTTTGGTGTCCTACCTTGCTTCTTGGCTTTGAGTTTCATGGCTACGACATCAGATCCAGCATTGGGTTCACTCATGGCCAGGGCTCCTACATGCTCTCCTGTCATTAACTGGCAACAGGAAAGATGATGATGATGAGAATGAAAAACTGAATCCATGTTAGTTTGTGGTATTATGTTCTTTTCAAGCTGTTTACAATGTAAAGCATGAGCTGTTTGGGTCCTGACCTTTGGCATGTACTTCTCCTTCTGTTCCTCGTTGGCGTGGCGCACCATCTGGTTGACACAGAGGTTGGAGTGGGCGCCGTAACTGAGAGCGATGGCTGCCGACACTCGTGACATTTCCTCCATCACAATGACATGATCGAGGTAGCCCAATCCTGTGCCCCCATATTCCACTGAAAGAGACGTAGAGAGTAAATTAAATTCAAAACACTACAAAAACGCAGCCTTCAGTCCATAATTTGATTAAAAAAAAGTTTCCTGTGTTTTGTCCTCCAGCTGTCTTACCTGGAGCAGTGATCCCAAGAAGTCCCATCTCCCCCATGTCTTTCCAAAAATCCTGGTGGAGGGATAACGCAAAAAGTTACCATGACAGAAATCCTGCTCTATGTTTGATGGTAAATATACATGTGGAAATACACAACTCCCATATGAGATACAGTACAGCAGGTGTGTGGATCATGTTCATGACAATGCCACCACTTTCTGAACTGTTCAACTCAATCAGGGAACTACAGGTACGTGTTTCAACTCACCCGCATCCCTGCAAACTCATTCTTCTTGTCGATCTCGTCAGCATAAGGTGCAAGCTTTTCTGCACAGAATTTACGAACCGTCTGCCTGAGCTGTGCAAAAGACCCAATACAAACAACAGACTTTAAAATAACCGATTTATATATGTCAGCATTTAATTAAAAACACTGAAAAATGAACAGACAGCTTTAGTTCCCATTTTGCTACTTCATTGGCATGCATGGTAGACTGAGACATTGATTATCTAGATCTGTGCGCAAGTGGAGACAAGTGTGCTGTTTGACTTACAGGTGAATGTGCTCAGATATTTCACAATAATGCTTAAATCTGTTTACTGCCACTGCAGGTATATTAAAGTCCTTAATGCTCCAGGATTGAAAGGGGGAGTCACATTCATCCAATCACATCCTTTATATGAACCCCACCCCCTGCCCTCCTTCCAGCCAGCGTCCAGCCTCTCTCACTTTGTGCCAAACACCACTGACCTGATGTCATCTTGCGTTAAATTCATAAATAATGGTTGGAAAGCATGTTTGGATGAGCCTTACCAGCTTTAAATTACAATAACATAGCTGGTATCATTATAGCTATCAGGGCTAGCAGTTACTGGTGGTAAATTTAGCTGGTTAGGCTTATAACGCTGCTCCCTAACGAAAATATTAGTGCCATTTGATTCAATAATTAAATAAAAATAATTTAGACTGATATTAGGTAGCTATCGAGTGCGAAAACTCAGTTTGTTAGCTAGCTAGGTGGTTAGCTAGCTAGCTAGGTCGGCTAATATCAAGGTCCTGTTAGCTAACGTTATGTCATCACGTCACGCGCACAGAGTGCTTAAATAACTGTCTTATTTTGTCCATAAAACTTATTAAACCATACTTTACTTTAGCTTTGTTTAATGTGACTTCAGGATTGTGTCTTTTTACCGCCAGCTGCTTATCTGCACTTAAGTGAACTTTGTGTTAGCTAACTAGCCAGTGGAGCTAACCTGTATCTGGTCGTCGGTGAGCCCGTTCACCACATCGTCCACCGGGATGGAAGCCCCGGCGCATCCTCTCCTCGCCACCGCGGGGATGGACAACCTGGAGCCGAGGCGGAGAGCGTTTCTGACGGCGAACATGGTGTCGCTTGCAGACCGACAGGTACGAGGAGAGAAATACACCTGAAGTTGACACGGTGGATGGTCAGACCCCGAGAGAGGAAAGTAAGAGGTCTCACTCTGCCACTACTTCCCAGCACCACAAACATCAGCCACAGTCTTCTTATGGGCGCATTAACGCCACCTACTGGACTGGAGTGTAAACCAGTAGATCTGTTAACTGGCAGATAAAAACAACCAGTTTCTCTTAACAAGTTAAACAAAGGACAAGGGTGGAATATGACTAAGTACATTTACTCAAGTACTGCACTTAAGTACAAATTTGAGGTACTTTTTTTTATCTTCATGCCACTTGTACTCTCACTACATTTCAGAGGCAAATATTGTACTTTTTGCTTCACTACAATTATTTAACAGCTTTAGTTACTTTACAAAGTAATATTTTTACATACAAAACATATGAAGAGCTTATAAAATCTGATGTTTTGTCATAAATGAAACTACCCAATAGTTTATACAAGTACGGCTGAAACAATTAGTCGATTAATCAATTAGACAATTGACAGAAGATTAGTTGGCAACTTACAATTATTTTGATAATTGTTTAGTCACTTTTCATGTAAAAACATTTCATGGTTCCAGCTTCACAAATGTGAGGGTTTACTGCTTTTCCTTTGAATTATTTTAATAATTTCAACAAAACCAGCATTGTGAAGGTGTCACAATTTTGATGGCATTTCTCACTATTTTTTTATTTTTACAAACCAAACAACAGCAGATTAATCCATAATGAAAATAATCATTAGCTGCAGTCCGATACAAAATAGTTAAAAATGAGATCCATCTCAACCAACTACAACAATCAAGTCCTGCTTTTATATTACAGTATGAGATATAATCCTCTAATTATATAATATATACTTATACATAATATATGCTTTTACCTGTAATAGAGTATTTTTACAGTGTGGTATTAGTACTTTTACTTCAGTAAATGATCTGAATGCTTCCTCCACCACTGTTGAATTAAGACAAGCTATATTTTGTGTCTCTTAGTGCGTGGCATGAATAACCTGCTTGGGGCCCTCCAATGACCTGCTGTTCTTCCCACTTCAATGTGTACAGATCTTCTATGCTGTAATAACTGGCAATTTCATTAGCCTAAATTAATTATTGTAGGAATATGCAACATATAAGTATAAAACTGAAACAACGAAGGCCTTAAAACTAGATATTTGTTTAAAATTTTCAATTAAAATCGCACAAACCAGTTGACAGAGTTGGCCTGAGCTTTTGGAGCCCTGGGTTTTGAGGCCCCAGGGCAGAAAAATGAGCTTTATGGTTGCTTTGTGCACAACGCGGCATCTATTATTAATTGACATAACTCATTACCTTACCTCAATCGTTACAATGCATATCCGCTTTTACAGTCTGGTACTGACTCCTATCAGTTTTCTTGTTCCGGCTGTTATTTTGAATGGGCTTCTGTTCTTGATTTATTTGCTCATATTTAAGTAGCAAACAAATACACACAAAATATGTCTCAGATGCATCCAGCTATGTTTCTTTATACCGATCCATCTCTCCTTTAATCTGTGTATTTGGGAAGAGGGGAAAGGGAAGGGGAACTACAACAAAGACAGGACTCTGATGGAGATAGAGAAGAGGAAAGAGTGCTAATTTGATTGAGAAAGCGTATTTGCTTTTCTCAAATCAGAAATGATATAAATGACTTTCTGTGTTGTCTTCTGTGTTTGTAGGTGATTTAGTGTGAATGAGCGCAGGTTATTCCTATTTGTTCTTTTTTGTTTGGGAACTGAAAAGTGAAAGAAAAGAATAGAAACTGAATGTGATTTTCTGGTGATTTCCACATTGGGTACACATGGAAGTTACAGAAATGAAGTAAGACTTTAGACATAAGGGAGCAGACAGTGAAACTTATTGTCAAGACATTAAAGAAGTTTTTGAACTTTATAGATAGTATACAGGAGATACTTGGACCACCAAGACATTGCTAGAAAACTAAAGAACTAAATTTGACTGATTTCATAATATATTTATTTAAGATTAGATACTAAAATCAAACATCTACGTTAACTCATCTGAATCATCTTTATTCCTTTCTGTTCCTCTCTCCATCCCTTTACTCTTTCTTTGCCTTTGCAAAAAACGCTCCAGCCACGTCATCCACCCCCACCCTCATGTCCTGAGGTAATGTGTGAACCTCCAGCCTGATCAAGGTGAAGCCGGTCTCCTTAAGACTAGCACACCTGGGCCTCATTCAGCGGGACCACAGGGATCCTCACCTCAGGCCTGCTGAAATAATCTCTCTCTCCCAGGGCTCCGATGAGAAGAAGACAGCCGCCGGGTTGCAGGAGCCTCTGAATGTGGCCCAGGGCTCTGGTGAAGGCAGCCAGGTCAGGGCTGACACTCTCTGGACAGATGCGGGACACCAGGCAGTCTGCCCCCTCTGACGGGAGAGCACCACCTCAAACATGAGACCTTTTGGTGTGATTTAAAAAGATGCCAGATATTTTTTAATTATAAAACCAATTAAACCTTCCTTAAAAAATTTTTTTTGAAAGAGGAAGAGAAAGTACTTCACCCTAAACATTTCGCTGATAAAGAAAAGAAAAAGTGATGAATGCAAATCACTTCCTCCCCAACAGCTGTAGTGACTGAATGAATGAATATGCAACTCTTTCCACGTGAGGCTAGAGCAGTTCAAACTGATGTGTTCATACTGTCGTCCCTGCAGCTTGCAGACGTGCTGCAGGTACGGTGTTCAGTCCAGGCCGCTGTCTCCCTGGTCCCGGAGCCAGTGAACTAAGCTCCTGCTGGCTGACCTCCAGGAAGTCTATGAGGATCACTCTGTCGAAAACCTCACAGCCACTCAGCACCTGGTGCAGGGTGGGACCTGAACCGATGTCCACCAGCAGTTCACCACTCACATCACCTGGGAGAAATGGAAAAGAGGAAAAGGTGAGACTCTGACAAACTATTGAATCTAATGGAGATAGCCTAAAACTCCCATTCATATACTGTGTCCTAAAGGCTGTGGTTTTAACCACTTGTGGTGCCATGGAGCAACGTTTTGAAGGGCGGGTCCTCGTTTTGTTTGTATCTCGAGTATGCGCTTGATGACACGCGTGAATCTAATGAATGTAATACTGAATGTAAAGATGTGTTTGTGTATAAGACAAATCCACAGGTGTTCAAAAAGGAAAAGTCGATTCACATGCCAGAAACTTGAAGGCAAAATCAACCTGCACGCTAAAAGTGTAACTTTGCTGAAATATCCTGTATATTTGACAACAGCACTTAGCTAATTCAGCCAGAATCCTTCTCTAGGCGCTCCCTAAATGTCACATCACCAATCTAGTTTCAAACAAACTCTGCCTGAAGACAATTAAACACATCATTCTGTCTTCAAATATTTGCCTTTACGTGTTTCCATATCTAAGACGTGACCTCTATCGCTTATTTTCTACCCTTTAAACCACTCCCAATGATCACCTCGGCTCAAAGCCAGAGTCAGCAGGGCTGGATTTCCAACTGGTAGCTGCACCCGGGTTGTTGTCCGTGTTTTCTCACACACACAAAAAAAGCGTTTGTCAGCTTCTCTGCTCTTTGCGTACTGTTGGCGAGGGGGTGGCGAGGTTTGTGCGTCTATGTGGTTTACCGCACATGCTTAAGGGCCCCAGAGGCTGCCATATAGATATTTATATGTTATTATCATAATTTGCTTCTCTTTCCGCCATGATATTTGTAGCCATGCTATTCGGTGAAGTTATATGTCCCCATTTATTGTTTGAGTAATTCATTTATTGTGTTTACTGAATTAAGTTACATGTCTAACCAAGTCTAAAGTGCTGCACTTTCTGACTGTGGAGGTGAGTTGACAATGTGACAGTTTCTCATTGTAGCTGTGTGGTGCACGTTCTTTGCCTATTGTATAAACGCTCTAATATTATTTCTATACTTTGCTCTAATTGAAGAAACCACACATTTTTTTCGCAAACTCACACCCCTATAGACTCTTTAAGTAGGAGATCTAAAGACTGGGTTCACCCCCTCTGATACAGCAGGATATCTTTAAAGGACCATTGGTTTTGCATGTTTTAGTCCATTTACTTCACATATATAAGCCTATTTTTACGTGATACAGTGCAGGTCAGTCTACACATCAACTGCGTACTTGCTCAACTATATAACACTGAAAAACATAAAGCAGACTTGAATCTTCGCTTTGATGGATTACACACATTAATGAAAACCAATGGCTGTCTGGAAAGGCAGAAAAATTCACCTGAAAAAACAACAACCTAAAACTATATTGCAAACATTAAAAAATGTAAGGTAAAGTTGTGTTTAAGGAGATAAAACTTTCAAACATATCTGTACGGGCCTTTAACACCAGGATGGCACTCTCATATCTATTTCTACATCTTTTAAACATTTTTGGAAAGAAGTGTACACCACTCCCATCATCACTCTTTGACTGTGTATCCCAGACCTCAGCCCCCCTTCAGACTTTAACTGATGTCTTCTGCTTTACCATGCCTTGACTCCATCTGTGGCACTCACTGTGCTTATGCCCCCTCTCTGAAACAAATATTATCTTTAAAATGTATTTATTTCAGAATTGCTGAGTCACCACAATGACAGTAAATGTGTTTGTTTTTTTTTTTTACTAACAAGTAATTCATCATCCACTTTCACACCATCTTTCCTTCAGCGCAGAGTGTTTCTTGCCAAGAGACCAAGATCTGTCAGTGAAACCGCACAGGAGCGTCACCTGCTGGATAAAAATGACATGATAATAAAGACTTTTTGTCGATTTTAAATGTTTTAAACTTCCTCTTATGGCGCCAGATTTCAACAGGCTAATGACACGCTTTTTCAATGGCCCCA
Source organism: Oplegnathus fasciatus (assembly GCA_003416845.1). NCBI lineage: Eukaryota > Metazoa > Chordata > Actinopteri > Centrarchiformes > Oplegnathidae > Oplegnathus > Oplegnathus fasciatus. Next base: position 2,019,593 of record NTHP01000018.1, on the reverse strand, counting down.
TACTTTTCTATTTTATTTTGAAATCCTGCACATTGAGTCCATTAGAGATAAAATGTTTTATAGTTCCATAACGGAAATGTTAAATAAACAACCTGCTTTATTTTGTGTAATCAAACCACAGTTTGAAGGTTTGAAAGCTTTAAATGGAGGTTTGTGTAGGCGCGCGTGTTTATATATTACAGCAGCAACTAAAACGTTATATTTGTGTGGCTGATGCCTTCATTTAATTTAATTTAAAGGCAGTAGCCGTTTAGTTTAGGGTCGGGTTGGTGCGAGACAGAAGAAAGTCTGTAACTATTAGAAAAACCGAACCTGTCAGCTGGTTTAAATTTTCAGCCAGGAAGCGAGAAAGGCAATGCGGAAGATAATAAAGCTTGTACAGTTGTGTAAGTGAGTGCGCCGGCGCGCGCGTGGGTAAACCGCGTAGAAGCGCGAGCCACGCCACCACCAGAGAGGGGTTCCCCTTTCCAACAGTGCGCAGGGAGCGGAGAGGCTGACGGAGGCTTTTTAACGTGTGAAAACTCGTACAACAAGCAACGAGGAAGTGCCGCAGAGGACCGGCTGAACACCTAAACTCAAACTGCGCCTCTGGAAGTGAAATGACCAGATTTGAAGGTTAAAGCGAATCCGCTCTGCGCCTCTCGTCGTGCGCTCACACGACGCATTTAGGTCCCCAATGCCCAAAGAGTGCAGGAGAAAGACCTCCAAGGACTTCGGGCTTTCCGGGACTGCAATAAACGAGGGGTCGCGTTCAGAGCGAAGAGCAGCCGGGAAGTCATCCCAGATCTGCGATGATCTCCTTCAGAAAGCCGCTCACATCGCCCCGCCGACTGTGATGGATGCGCGCCGGGTACCGCAGGTCACCATCACCCCAGAGGCAGGCGGCTCCTCCCGGGAGATGCAGCAGGAGGACTGGGATGATGTGGTGGACGGTACCCTGCGCAGGAAACTGTCCAACTCCTCCATCTCCTCCACAGGCTCCTCCGCTGTGGAGTCCGAGGATGACTTACTCAGTGACAACGAGAGCAAAAGCAAAGGCATCATCACTTTGGAGCATCTGGTGGACACTGGAGAGGTGAGTGAACTGCAGACAGATCATGATGCTATAAGACTTTAATAAGGGTATTAAAGTGGTTATTTAGGTTGCGATTTCATGGGTCAGTGGCAGGTTTTCCAGGCATTTAATTGCACTGTAGTTTATGGTATTTCCCAGTTAGAGTGTATAAAATAACTGTATAAATTGCTTTCTGTCATATAATGCAACTACAGCTAGTCTGCCCATATGGAGCATGCTGGGACAAAAAAATCTTTCAAATTGCCATCCTGGACCTCCTGTGTATCTTTTCAAACCTGCATCCTATAATCTATAATTATCCAGTTACAGCAAAGAGCTGATGTTTGGAAAACAAGAAACAGTGAAGCACAGCAGCACATAAACAACAGTCAGCAAACTACTTCCTCACACAAGACCTCTGGGACCTCTGTGACTGCAGAGAGGAGGCAATTACAGCGTTAGCATTTGTTCAAAGTTTGTTTAGTTGATTTTTAAGTCTTAAAAGCGAGCTCTCTCGTGGGAAAATTATTACTTCTTCATTTTTGCATCTGTTCTGCGCTCGTGTGTGTTGTTTTTTTTCTCCGAGATGTGAGATGTTTCAGTCGCTGTTCTCTTGTTGCTAAAGATCACTGTAAAAAGAAAAAGATGACAAACCCTTCCCCCGCCAGAAGAGTGCAGGATAATCTTCAGGAAATTTGATTGTCAGCATTGAAATCACATTATCTCTCCTCATGTTTAATGGGTTATCAAAGCCTCTCATATCACCTTAATGATCCCAGCGGCATGAACTTAAACCGACATGAAGAAGCTGCTGAAAGCCAGATAACCTTTGTTGTGTGGCGAGCTGTCAGAGTTGTCCCTTTCTTACACTTTACACTTTGTTCACTGCTAATTATGTTAAAGGCCATGTGGTAAAAAAAACACCCTTTCTTCTTATTCTTAGTGGCATCTTTTATATCAATGATCAATTTCTGTCCTTTTATTCCACACAGGCTATTAAGTGGACAACTCACGCACATTAATAACAATAAAAATGCATCTGTTGCATGCTAAATGTCAGATCAACAAGTCCTATAAGTCCTGACCTTTAACACTGTGCGTCCCTCCTTCAGCACACACACACACGTGTTGAAGGATCGGCCTTTAGTTCAATAGACGCTGAAGGTGGAAATTTGTTTGCCTTTGACATTCTTGGCTGATAAAGCTTCACTTGTTTGCCGACAAGTCTCATTAAACATTCAAATAGTGCTGATTTATACCTTCCAGCAGAAGCTCAAATTCTGATATTCATTCGGATTTGAACTGAACAACATGTATTTTTGCAGCTTTTACTCGACTGTCGTCTCGTGCATGTGATTTGCAGGGAAGTTGAGTGTGATAATAGTGAGTCACCTCTTGGTTTCTCTACTTAACAACATAATCTGCTTTTTGTCTTCACTGTCACCACGTTAGACTCCGGTTCAGACTTTCATCGGATTGTGTGTGCGTGTGTGTGTTTTTATGGGGCTGCCACTTCTCTCTGCCTTCTCCATACAAGGTCTGAAGCTGTCACTTTCTTTTAAACAGACTGAATACACATTGCCTGTTAAGCCCGTGTGCGAGAGAAAGAGAGAGCGTAGGATATTTTCCAGTGTTTGCTGAACGTGACATTGATGCTCAGTATGAAGGCTTTCCCAAAATAAAAGTCCATTCTACCTTTTTATTGGCTCTTTAAGGCGTTGTAACTTACAATGGAAATATATTGGTTGTGTCACCTCTGAAAATAGACGCTTTTATGCCTCTGCCCCTTCAGCCCACACACACACCCACACACACACAGTACAGCACGGTCTAACATGTCATTGTGTAATAATGTTTTTTGTGGTCAGTAGCCAATTTGAGCCTTGGCCTTTGACATTTAACAAAGGAAGTCAAAAACACTTGTGTATCAGTACTTAGCTTTTGGTAGTTCACACTTTAATGCGTCTATGATACAGATGAATTTCCAAGTAGTGCCCAGCAAAGTGCTTTTTAATGGAAATACAACAGGCAGACAGGTCATCATTACAACAGGATTAATGTAATAATGTCGCAGTGCTTTACATCCCATTAGCACCTCAAGATGACAATACAGCGTCACATGGAAGGTATGAGTTAACAGAACCTGTCTGAGTGAGTCACATCGTCTCACAGATGTTCTCCTCGGTCCCTGGAAATTCATCGTTGGAAACTGGTACAAGTTCGCTTTCAGTGGTCTGTGTTTGCAGCGTTGCTATCGACTACGCTGACTGTTCACATCAGCATGTTGTGTCAGTGTGTCTCACACACACACACACACACCAGGCCTCGTGTTACAAAGAAAAGGTGTGCCTGACAGAGCACAAGAAGAAACTAAGCAGAAAGCAAACATGAGGCTAATTGTAGGAATAGGTTCCTTCTTGTTTGTGAGAAAACTTAATTGCTCTTGCATGGATTGTGTATCTTTGTGTTAAGGAGTGGCAGAAAGTAACTTTGTACGTTTACTCAAGTTCTGTACAATTTTGAGGTACTCTGCCACTTTTTACTTCTGCTTTACTACATTCCAGAGGGAAACACTGTACTTTTTACTCCCCTACATTTATCTGACGGCTATAGCTAGCAGTTACTTCTAAGATTTTACATTTAAAAGACATGTGACAAGTTTATACAATAGAATACATAGTTTCTGGCTTCTAATGCCTCATAGTAGTGTGTAGTTTCCGCTGTCTGTGAGTTGTTGGCAGTTCAAGGCCCAAAGAGGTCAAATTATCTGACATTTCACCCAAAAAACTGGAAAGATGAGGGAACTGTATATATATATACACATCTACAGTACAGTAGCTAACAGTACAGTAGCTCCACCCAGACCAGTAGAACTACTTAAGCATGAATGCATCAGTACCAACAATCTAATAATGTCATATATAATAATATACAAGTCACAGTAAAAAAAAAAAGTAAAATTTTGTACTTAGTAGGAATTTGTATTTTTACGTTGTTATATTAGTACTTTTACCAAGTAAAGGATCTAAATACTTCTTCCACCTCTGGTATTAAGGCCACTTCTTGAATGTACGTATACCGTAAGCAGACTTGTTATTTCGAGAGTGAAAGCTGTGTTATCAGTACAAACTCTTGTGGTTTCTGTCATCAAGGCTGGTCGGGACAGCATGGTGTGAATAACATTTTAGTTTCAAAGTCAGACTGTGTGTAAAATCTAAATATCGGCTGCAGGGGTCGTTATGTTTACATCAAAACTCGGAATTCCGATCGAAGTTTCCGTTACACCACACGACTCCAGACTCACTTTATTTAAATCAGAAATGCAATCAACCGATAACATGCTGAAAAAGTATGCATCAGTAGCTCACCATGTTATCTGCCTGCATTCATCGACAATAAAGTTAAAGACTTGCAGCAACAAAACAAAAGCTCCTTTGTAGAAGTCTAACACCTTCACAATGCGATATTATCAGTAAACAAGCAGCGCCGCAGCAAGTGAAGCGTATCACCTGACATTTAAGAGAGACTTGGCTGGCTGCTGCGGAGTTCTGCTATTAGTGAGGATGGTGAGCTGTGAGACGCTCAAGCGTGAGCTGAGAGTCCCTGTTTCATTTCCTGTTTCAATCAGAGCACACAGAGTAAAATGACCTCTCCAAAGCCTAAAGATCTAAGACCACGTACTGCTTCTCCTTCTCCGCCTGGGAGTTGGTTTATTTTATTTACTTATAGTTATAATTGAGACGATTGTATGGAAATATTATCCTCTCAGTGTTAATGTGTGCGTTGTCTGAGATATGGTCACTTTTCTGGGAGGGAATAAAACAGGCAGTTCCCCATAAGTGTGAAGCACTACTGTGTCTCTGTGAAATATGCAAGCTGTTGCTGTATTTTTCTGTGTGTGTGTGTGTGTTTGTGCATAGCGAGAGGACAGAAAAACAGAAAGAAGGAGAAAGTGAGGGTGGTGGGAGGAGAGTCCTTAAAAAAAAAAAATCTGCCAAGAAAAGATAATTCCCTTGTGTCAGTCATCTTTTTTTTATTTCTTTGTTCAGGATTCAGGGAATATTTTAATTTGTTGCAAGCAGTCATATGACACCCAAAAAATTTGCTAACAAGCGAGTGGGAGTTGAGAGGCCAGCAGCGAGGGCAGCGTCACCCTTGGTTATTTGGTGTTGAACTTTCAGATCTCCCCTTCAGAAATGGCAATTTGACCAAAGATAACAAACCATGCACTTTTATACAGTGTGAAATTCTAAATGCTACTTGGACATGAAAGATAGAATCACAACATGTCTCAAGCTGTGCATTCATGATGTTAGATAGTGGATTCAGACTGTGAATCAAAGTTGCGAGCCCATCACCACACCAAGCTGGAGATGCTGAATAGAGATGTTGAGTGCAGATATGAGTTTCCACAGAAATGGCATTTAACTGACCTAGATTGGAGGTTTCGCGTAGTGGAAAATAAAAGCCTTGGCATCAGATATACCAGGCAGAATTGCTTGTGTGAGCAGATTTTTGTTCAGACAGTAAAGGGTGGACCAAGGTTCGGTGACCTTGCAGCACTGCTTCCTGTTATCAGATCATTTATGTGAACGAGGACGCGCAGACAGGCCCAAAAAACGTGACTCAATGCTTTACGACGATTCTCTTCTGCTCTGTTATATTCACCTCTGTTTGTTTTCTTGTTTTCCAGAGCAAGCCGTGGTGGAAGTTAAAGACGATCGTCCACTGGCCCTTCAGCGCTACCCAGAGGAGAAAGTTGAACTGGGTTCAGCTAGCCGGTCATAAAGGTATGACCTGTTCAGATCATGTCACACAGTTAAGAGGTCACAGTCACCACACTGACAGGGCTTAAAACACTTCAGCATGGCAGATGCTTGCTGTCATGGATGATTCAAGTCAGATCTGTTGTTTTCCTTTAACGCTGTTTCCCTGCAACAGACAAAAACATTGAATTCAAAAGAATTAACTTGGCCTAGCTACATGTCACTGGAAGTTAGAATAATTTCCAGCCTAATTTCGCAATAACACCCAAATGTGCCCTTGAATTCCCGCATATAGGCACAGTACAAGCTAACAAAATCAGGACACATATCTTCTCATCCCTGCTTGTGAACGCCTGAAATCCAAAGTCTTTATCTCCTCTCAGGCAACTTCAAAGCCGCAGACGAGGGCAACATCCTGAAGAAGTTCTCGGAAAATGAGATGCAGTGTTTCGAGAGGCTGAGGGATGACGCGCTGCTCCCGTTTGTGCCCGGTTATCATGGCGTTGTGGAAAAAGATGGAGAGTCTTTCCTTCATATGACTGACCTGCTGGCGACCTTTGACCTTCCCAATGTCATGGACTGCAAGATAGGAGTGAGGTAAGGAAGTAAGCTGTTCATTTAACTACTTATAATAGATATTTATGCGTTTTTCCACAAATGGAACCGTGTTAAAAATGCATATTTCCTTGTAGTTCATTTTTGCTACACAGAGGGTCAATTTGAAATTAATTGTGGGATAATTTCCGTGTGTATTTGTGTATTTGATGTTTATGTTAATGCTCATGTTCTGTGGAAATGAATTAATGAGACTTGCAGACTGGTGACAGTACGTGCTGCCTGAAACATTTTTGCTCTACAAGGGAACACCTGTTGTAACTGCAGGCTATATGCTTGGCTTCCTGCCACAGCGGGTGGGGTGCCTCACTGTATCATGTGCACAGGCGCTAATACACACACACATACACAAACACAGGCATACATACACCCACACACATACATATATGCATGAATGCACACATGAATGTATACATGCACATGTTGGTGCATGCACAGGCGTGCAGGTGCGGATATTCATCCCTCTGAGAGCTTTACTTCCGGTTCAACAAGCAAACACACACACACACACGGGATCAGGCACAAACAGACACACATGTGCGCTAAACTTACACACACACACTTGACGACACACACTTGAACAAATCTTTTTATTGTCCACGAAGTGTCTGCGTGTTTGTATTTCAGAGGCTACACACACTCACATTCACAGACATTCACACACACAGGGTGTCCCTGGAGACTCCCCTTTGTCAAAAACACTCTCAACCACGAAGTTGCAAAACCGCTAACTTGCACAAACACACACTCAGACTGGCGCTGGAGTCTCCTCGCAGCTTCCCTCTTTGACACAGAGGAAGTAGAGCTCACAAACTGAAACTGAAATTACGACAAGTGTGAATGTGCTGCTGTGCTGTCCACCAGCAGAATTTAATACTTACACAGTGTGTTGCTCTCAGCTGCAGTTCAGTAATGGCATTTTTATGCACTGCTCATCTTTTCTGCCTGAGTTAACACCGTTAGAAAGGAGCTGATTTCTGACTTTTAGTGCAGCAGAAGAAAAATGAGACTTCTGCACCTTTGTAAGTTATTGCTGTATTGGTAACAAAGCCCCGTGTATATTTTTATTCAATAAACATGTACTGAAGTCACATTGGCTCCATAAAAAGACCACTGTGCATTTGTTAACTATGTATCTTGCATCTCAATAACTAGGAATGTGAAAACAAGGCAAACCCTGAAAGTAAACAACCTTTACTTTTTATTGACATGCAGAAAACTCTGTTAAAAACTGTCTGTAAATACACCGTTCCAGCACCTGAAGCATTTGTTCCTCCTGCCGTTTCAGGACGTACTTGGAGGAGGAGCTCGTCCGGGCACGGGAACGGCCCAAGCCGAGGGAGGACCTGTACAAGAAAATGGTGGAGGTGGATAGCGAAGGGCCGACCCCCCAGGAGCATTCCCAGCGAGCCGTCACCAAGCCGCGCTACATGCAGTGGAGGGAGACCATGAGCTCCACCAACACCCTGGGCTTCAGGATAGAAGGGATCAAGGTGGAGGGAGTGACGTGCCTCGTGGACACTGTGTTATTAACAGCATAATCATAGTTTGAAGCTAGGGAAAGCTGGCTTTGATGAATCTCTGAACTGAAAACGTAGAAGAGCAGCATTGATGCGTTTAATTATGTGAATGGGAATAAATGCAAATGCTTGCATCCATTCCATTGATGAATTAAAGCTGCTCTACTTAATATTTTTATATTCACCATCGGTCAAGAGACTAATTTAATATGAAAAGGGTCGCACAGAGAATTATCACCCTGCTCTTCCCTGCAGTTCCCTTCAGCTTCTCTCAGCTTATTGTTTTGAAAGCACATGTCGCAACGTTAATGTTTTGATTCAGTCTTGCAGCACACTAGAGTCTCTGTGAAAAAGCTCGGATAAACCCACTGTACACCCCTTGCCCAGCACCAAACAGCCTGACAGACCAATTAAGAGACTAGCTGGTGAACACAGTGGAGCGTTTAGCAGCTAAAGAGCCAGATGTTTCCCTCAGGAGTTGGTGGAGACCAAAACAGAGCTAAAAGGAGAGTGAATGTTGGACTTACACGAATCAGGTGGCCAGAACCACGACTCAAAATAAATGCTAATGCTGCTTCATGTCTGCTGGATGTGTAAATGGGCAATTGTTTGCTTACAAGTTCGCTGTATTATCTTTATCAGGTGATAATAAAAATAATTATGGCAGGTTTAAAGAATGCACATAAAGTCAGTCCAATCACAGGTACTAAGGTACGTAGTCCTTAGTAACACTTTACTTTGATAGTCCATCTGTTGACACTCTACAAGTTATCAGTAGCTATTCAGTAGCATGTGTATCAATTGATATTCAACAACACTGAAACCACTAAATCTTTAGTTTTCTATCTGTTGATAATCTGTTGATCGTCAACTAAACATTAGATCAAAGATTAGTTGATGATCAACAACTAAAGATAAGTTGCTCATCTATTGATCGTCAGCTAATCTATAGTTGACTATCAGCAGACTATTAGTAGGCATTCTCCGCTAACCGTTTGTAGACGTGTTAGGAATATCCAATTAAAGTGAAAAACAGTTGAGAACAGTAGAAAGTCTGTAACCTATCAACAGAACACATCCATTCATCCACTAATTATATGCAACAGACATATTAACCATTTGGGTTAGGGTAAAGGTTAGGTTAGGGTTAACCCTAACCCTAACAGACAAATTGATTTTGAGTAGTTGATAGTCAACTTAGAAGATGCTGACACAATCTACAGATAGTTAGTTGAATATTGGTTAATAACCTGTTGCAAAAAACATAGACAGTCAACAGACACCTCTTGTAAAATCTATAGATCAGCACTTGAAATGCACCTTATAGTCTACTGGCAGTTACTTGAATGCATGTTAGTTGTCTGTTGAAACAGTGTTGTTGAATGTCAGCTGATACACTGTTGACATGCTACTGATAACTTGTAGAGTGTCAACAGATGGACTATCAAAATAAAGTGTTACCTAGTCCGACTCTGCTGCAGAATGACAAAATACACGATAGAATATACTTTATGTTATGAGAAATGTCTTCTCAAATCCCAATGACATGACGTGGTTTGTCATTTAGTCATTTTATTGTGTAATATTCTTCCTTTCTTCTCTTTCCAGAAATGTGACGGCACGTGTCGAACTGACTTCAAGAAAACCAGATCGAAGCAGGATGTCATCCAGGTGTTCAAGGACTTTGTGGGAGGGAACGTCGACATCATAGTACGTGAAAATCCATTAGCTTCTTCGCGCACACATGCGGTGTATTCAAGTAAGGATAAGCTAAGAACATACTTTACTGTGCATGTACACGAAGCAGGCATTACCTGAAAGACTACACCAACTACAAACACGCTGCTTGAGTAAGCTCTCGCATCCGTGTTCAATGTTTGGACAAATATAAATTATTTCGTATACGCACATTTGAAAAGGGTTGGGGCCGGTCTAATGATAAATGAAAACAGCCTCGAGTGTTTGAACTGCAAGAGCAAACCACACAAAGCAAATATTCATACTGGAATGCTGTTTAAGTTTTTTTATTACGGTGGAAGGTTCCCAAATAGACACCGTGTCTACAACCTGTTATGTTACAACTGTAGCTTCTAATGTATGGATTCAGATTAAATATGTTTGAAATGGAATCACAGACTCCAGGTAATGTTAGTATTTTACGTTACGCCCGTTACTGTTTTTTCTTGAAACACAGAAGTCTTACCTGAGCAGACTGACGGAGATCCGGCAGGCCCTGAAGACATCAGAGTTCTTCAAACAGCACGAGGTGATGACTGATCTAAACAAATTAAAGGAAAAACAAACATGAAGCGCCTTAGAAGTAAAGTGTTGCAGCAGGAACTTCATCTGTAACTCTACATGTTTTTCCAAAGATATTCTCGTATTTCTCATATAAGATAAGATATTATTAGCCTACAATAATGTTTTCATACAATTGAACTGCCAATGTTTAGGTGGATGGTCAAGTTTGCATTTGTACTACCACTTGGAGTGGCCGAAGGTAGACATTTCAACCATTTATTCATTTATCTATTACTTTTAGCTAAATATTTCAACTATCTACCAAATACTTTTAGCTGGCTATTTCAACAGTTTATACTTTACTTTTACCAAAACTGTTTTAAAAACCTCTCTGTTTACTTGCTAACTAGTTTACACGCACTCCTAGGGATGGGAATCAAGAGCCGTCCCAGTTGAGAACCGGTTCCAAATTGTCCGATCCATCAGAATTGTATGCCTCCCAGCTTATCAATTCCTTTTATCGATGCCGGCATGTTTTGCTGACAGTTGCGCATTGCAAAACAATGATGTCAAACTCTTGCGTCTACTCTGCTGGACACTTGCAACAAGGTGGAGAGGCTGCATTTCACGAAGAAAGATGACAACAGTGCTAGTTGTAATGTTTGTAAAATGATAATTTCAAGTAAGGGCGGTGTTAGCTTTTCCTGCTTTGGTTTCCAGACCGTAGTCGGGAAGCACAGGGGAGACGTGTGTCTGCCTTCAGGGCCGAAGTTGATAACAAGTTGATAACTACAATGCAATTACCCTTGTTTGGAAATCACTGCTGTATGGAAGCATCTCCATGCATTACTCATTACTCAGGTTTTTCCTTTAATTTGGCACCCATCTGCATTTACAGACTGATGGATGAACAGAAGCAGAGGAAAGAAAAGCAAAAGCTGTTATAAAACCCTTCTTGTTTTTGTTTTTCATAGGTCATTGGCAGCTCTCTGCTCTTTATCCACGACCACACGGGCAATGCCCAGGTCTGGATTATTGACTTTGGCAAGACCACAGCGCTACCAGAGGGCCAGACATTGAACCATGACGTTCCCTGGCAGGAAGGCAACCGGGAGGATGGCTACCTGTGGGGGCTGGAAAACCTCATCCACACACTGGAGTCTGTAGGCAATGAAGGGACTGGTGAAGAAAACCTCTGCTCAGTTACCAAAGAAAACAGCCAAACTACAGAAACAGATGGTCAGTGACCTTTGACCTATAGATGGGTGAAAGGAACTCAAACTATTTTAATGGACACCACAGAGAGATCTGTGTTTCATATATGTTGATTTGCTCTTGGTGCTCTCTGAGCAGAGTACAGAAATGCTACAAGAAAGAAGGTTTAGTATAGCCGAAGAAGAGCTTTATAAAGCCACTGACAGAAAGACATGATGGACACTGAACAGAGAATTTGTTACTGAACGATTGAGCAAATGAACTGACACTAATTCAACTTCCTACAAAACGAACAGAAGTGAAAGTGTAGGGATTCTGCATTTCAGTTTCAGGGATGGGATGTTACATGTGAAGAAAATGCTCATAAAATACCAATTAAATACGGAGAAAGTGAGAAAACACACAAACTCAGTCCTCTTTATTACCATCGGCCCAGATGTTACATCTGTGAGTGCGATATTAAAGGAGAAATTATGATCAGTATGAAACTCTGACTGGGTCACACACTTCAGTCATACGACTACAACACATAACACATTGTCAATATAGTACTGCATACTGTATGATTAGTGTATAATCTGTGTCTTTTATTGTATATCAATTTATATTTCTTTCACTGATTTTATTCCTGTAATCAAACTTTAATTTAAACTTAAACATTCAAATTAAACTTTTAATTATTTTCATTTCTTGTGCAGTTTCTTGTACAACTGTTGATGCTGCATTGTTTGTTACAGCTCATTCTTTGGTCTTGGTGAGAGACGATCTGTAAATGAAATGAATGAAAATGTGTATGGAATTAAAAAGGGAAAATACTGTTGTTTTTATTTTCAATAGTAAAACACTATTGTGGTGTCTCAGTACGTCAGCAAGGACTTCACTCATTTTCATGTTGTACCACAGGGACAAAACTCTGTGTAACTGATCAAACTCACACAAATAAGACCAATATATTGATTTATTTGGGGCACAGTTAGGTTAGATGAAAGTGTGAAAAACAGTATCTTGCATAGAATGCATTTTTGGTTGAGGCATAACACCCTCAGCTACATCAAGAATGCAGAAAAACTTTTCAGTGAATGTGAAATAAAATGCACCAGGCCATAAGAAATAAACACTGTGAGCAAGATGAGGATGATTTTTTTTTCCTCTGCAAAAGAAATAGGTAATACAGTAATCAATATTTCTAAATGACACAAATCTCTTGCTAAAAAGGAGTCTGTAAAAAACTACGTGAGCCTTTTGGTAAGTTACCTGTTTGAAAAGATGTTATTTTCAAGTGGATTGTTGATAAATACGCACTAATATCAGCAGGCCTGAGCGTGAAAACATACAGTAAGCCTAAAGAACCCTTATATAAATGTAACCATTCATTCAACATATTAAAAAATAAACTGTCGGCTCAAAATAAAGACACAGATACAACTAAAAAAATCGATTAAATAAGAATAACCTGAAAACATAAATACTGAACAATTGAATCTTTGATTAATTGTTGCAGCATGTTTGGTATATCAAAGCTGAATACCTCCCCCTGCTGAGTAAACATAGGTACTACCAACACTACATCAGTAGATGCAGTGACGAGGTATCTAATGGCAGTGATCAACTACAAATACAGATCCATCATTAACATAAATGAATACAAATAAATGATAAAACAGCTACAAATGCAATGGGTTAGTCCAGTGTACGGATGTGAGTACAAAAATAGCAAATATTTTCACAGCTGCATGGTCCTCAAATTCAATACACTTATACGTTTATGAGACCTCCTGCAGTCCAAGGAAATATTGAGACATGGGGAAAGAGAATAGTCAAAAATATGCAAAGCCAAATTAATCAATGTAGTTGGTAAAAAAATTCTCAGCACAAGGTCCCCATACTTACAGAACACCCATCCACAAACCATTTAACACCTTGAGGGAATAGTTTGACATTTTGGGAAATACGCTTATAAATCGACACCACTTTCATGTATGTACAGTGCATTTAAGGCTACAACTAGCAGCCGGTTAGCTTAGCTTAGCACAAAGACTGGAAACGGGGGGAAACAGCTAGCCTTGCTCTGTCTAAAGGTAAAAATATCTCCCTGCTAGCACCTCTAAAGCTCACTAATAAACACGTATATATCTTGTTTGTTTTAACCTGAACAAAAACTGAAATGTAAAGTGGGTGTAGTAAGTGGGTTTGTGCGGGAGTGTTTCCTGGCCAGGGGCAGTGACTTTCTGGAGTCTTGTCTTCATCGTGAGGTTTCCAGGAAACCAGCATCGACTCTGACCAGACCAAAACCAGCAGCATCAACTGGGAAGAGGTCACTGACCAGGAGTGAGTGGACGGACAGAGAAAGATTCACGTTTGACACTTAAAGCTAGGTTGGTAATGTTGAAGAAACCAGCAAGAGTAAGCTAGATTTTGAAAGTATATGACCCCCCCCCCGGGCTTATTACAGTCCTGTGACAGCCACAGACACGAGACTTTTTTCCTTTTTTTGTCAGAGCACTTGAATTATTGATTGCTGTCTGGATGTAAAGAGAATTTCAACAAATATAACAAAAAATGCTTCTAAAAGACATTACCTACCCAAGCTTTAAGACCATCCTCCAACAAAAACAGGGTTTATGATCTCCCCATGTATATGACCGCTTGTTATCACGTGACCGAAATACAAAACCATCTCCATGACAACTGAGCAAACTCTGCTCAGGAAGCTTTGGAAGTAAGTCAACCTTGTGTTGAGAGTTTTTTGCCAAACTGCTGTTTCCAAGGTCAAGAACGAACCTTTCAGCTCAGGAGCTACGTAGAAAAACTGAGACATTCTCAGAAAATACATGTTATTGCAGCATATCAGGCGTATGTGTTTTCACATTATTTAGGGGGTGAAAGCAAATCAGAACCACGGAAGTGTACCACGATGTACCGTAAGTTCCTAAAGTATGCAATGAAATAGTTTTAGTAACTGCTGCCTTTTATGAATTTCAAACTTTTGATTAAAAAGAAACCACATGCTTGCAGATTCTCTTCCCAATGGCTCAATATTTCTGGCTTGTTATGGTCTTACTGTACACTGTATACTACAAATTCCAACAAATTGTTTACTATAATGCAACATAAACTACTGGCAAAGCTTTCATGAAAAAACAAAAACAAATGGGTAGAAAAGGAGTCCATCTACAGCGGCAGCCGTCACCAGTAATGTGGACATTGAGAAAGCGCAGGGCTGCGTGCTGCAGTGTTTCAACTTCAGTGTTCAGCTACCAGAAGTGTACCAGAAGCCCAGGAAAGAGCTCTGAGTCCAGCGTTGGCTCTCTGTATCACAGTGCAGAGGAATGTTCGTGTGCATGTGAGCGTAAGAGTGTGTTTTCCAGCATTCCAGGAGCTCGAATAATTTGATGTTGAGGCTCTCAGACCGTGGCGGTGCCCTCGTGGTCATGCCTTTTGTTCCAGAAATCCAGAACTCCAGTCCCAGGTTGTGAGAAAAGGGGCTCCGCTTGACGTTTAATTTTAATATCAATCAAAATCCCTGTTACAGAAAGCCATTTTTTAGATAGGGGTAACGCTGAGGTCTTCAGACAGAGAGAAGCCTGAGTCTCGGTCGCGTGCGGGTTTCTCAGCTTTGGTGTGTCTCCTCACGTCCTCGTGTCCGTAGCTGGCGTGGCGCTTCAGCAGCAGCTTCGGCATACAAGATGAGGAGGTATGGAGGCCTAACGCCAGTCTCAGGCCAGTTCCTGAGGAGACACTGGGGGCAGAGCTGGTGTTTGTGATGGCTTCTGAGGCTTTGGGCATAACCAGGGGCAGGCTCTCCGCCTCGTAGCTTTGCTCATCATAGGCGTAGTTAACGTTGCCACAGGGGAAACTCTGGAGCTTGGCCAGGTCCATACCAGCTTTTGTGGTGCCACCTGTTTGGGTCTTATGGGAGGACGTGCTCGGGGCAGCTTGAGCCTGACAGGAAGGGGATGGAGTCGAGGAGGTGGAGGGGCTGAGCTGGGTGCTTTTGGCGCTGTCACACCCGGCCTCGTTGCTCTCTAAGGTTGGGCTGCAGGTCTGAGGAGCTTGTGTGTTGGAGGTGGAGGAAGGGGAGCTTGAGAGGGGCATGGACTGAGTGTGAGCAAGAGTTTTCTTCCCCCTGAAGTTTTCCAAAACCCAGGAGCCGTATGTGGGGTTCCACAGGTTCTTTGTCTTGTTCTTCAGCCTCTGGCTCCCCGAGGAGGAGCTGTTTCTGGAGCAAGGCCGGTGATGAGGAGGTTCAGGGTGGAGCCAGTGGCCTCCTGCGCACACGCCCGCTGCTGACAAACCAGGGGCGGGAACAGGCTCAGCCCAGGATGGCTCCAGAGCCTCACGGCATGACGTCACTTCCTGGTGGACAGGTTGGGTTCTCTGGAGGAGTAGACGGGGTTTGGTAGGCTGTGGGGGAAGAGGTGTTGGACCCAGGCCCAGAGAGGAGAGACCGAGCTGGGAGGAGGAATCCTGGGAAACAGGATGGGACACCAGGAGAGGAGTGAAGCTGGTGGAGGTGTGGTCAGAGGGACGGAGTACCGTGCCGCCATCGTCCTCTGCGTTGGGGCCATATTCCACTGGTAGGGGTGTGTTGATCACATCTGGGTCCTGATGAAGAGTCGTGAAGCGGAGAGAAAATTAAAAAACAGGACGGGAAAAAAAGAATGAACGAATGAAGACTAAATAAATGTTACATTTATGTAACACTAGTGGTAATACTACATATCCACAGACAGGTGTGATATAAAGCATACCTGAGAGCAGTAGTTAATTCTCTCCAGGATAGTAGAGAAGTTGGGCCGGTGCTCGGGACAGTGCTGCCAACACTGGGTCATGATCCGATAGCTACATATTAACACACACAAATTCCAGATATATTGTTCAAGCTGTATGTTACATAAATTATCTTGTAAAAGTAGTACTATTAGACAAATGGTATTATCATAACATAATAATAAATGTCCTTTTCCTCACTGCTCATGTTCAATCAATTTCACATCAAAGGTGGTGGACAAAGCAGATAGTGTCATCATCTCTAAAGCTTTTTGATGAAAAATCTTATGTGCAACACAAGCTATTATCTTAAGTGGAGCTATGATCCCCACTTAAGAATAGTGTTGCACAAAGGAAAACAACCTTTTATAAATGTAGCTGTAATGATAGCAAAGTCTTCAAAGTGAACTTTGACTCCACAAACTGAGGACCCATTTTGCATCATCACAGCAGTCTGTCTTGGTAGATAACCAGTGAAACGTTTCCACTCAGAAAACCTGCCTGACGCTGTGAAGAAATGTTAAAAAGGCAACTCAAGTCTGACTAAAATCATCTCAGTTGCTCCCTGATTGACCTTTACATCCTGGACTTCCTGTCAGTACTCACACAGGCCCTGGGCAGCTCTTGGGAGGATCCATCCTGCCTCCACTGGTGACGAACTCCAGCACCTCTTGGTTGGTTTTACAGGGATACGGCATATAACCCAGAGAGAAGATCTCCCACAGCAGCACCCCGAATGACCTGCAGGGGGAGAGACAGATCAACAATTGAGTTGACTCCATCACATGTATCACATATTGAACCTTGCCTGCTCTCGTGTTCCTCAGACTGAAGAGACCAGAATCAACACTATATTTCTATAGCTGGAGATGTAATCGTGCATTGGCTAAAAGCCGAAATTCACCTCCTTTACATCTAACTACAAACCTCCCTTTGACAAAGTGAATGTTTGTTGCCTTCAGTATTATTGCAGCTGAGTCCCGAGCAAATACAGTCTGGTATTTTAGTGCAGTGGGATCCTAAAGTCAGAAAGCACTGCAAGGATGTTTTTGTTTATAACATTTATAGAAAGCAAACAATTGTTTTAGTTAAATGATATTGCCACACAAGCCAACCCTCTTATTTTTCAATTTGTTCTGGGTCACTATCCTGCTGGTACATGATCCGTCTTCTAAACCACTTTAAGAGAGAAGGAACAATGTGCCTCTTCAGAGTTTAGCTACACTTCTCTGTGGTCAAATTGTAGCTGATCCTGCACATATTCCCACCACCAAGTTTGACTCTGTGTTTTACGGACTGCCGTGTAAATCTGTCATACTGCCGTCTCCACATAAAAATTCAGATTGAGACCATAAAGTTCAGACTTGAGCTGTAAACAAAAGTGAAATTGCGACATTGTTTTGCCCCTGCTAA